>CATIWO010177009.1:0-10018 GCA_949673435.1 Macaranga tanarius
TAACAAAGCTCGAAATTTTGTGACTCACTCTAATTACCTATGTGACCCAATTTCATTCAAAAATTCATAATTTATTCTACACTTGTCTGAATTGGGTAATTCTAATTGTAATTGATAGTAGACTCATAACCCTAGCGTCAATAGAAATTTGATCATCATTGGACTTATGTGTGCATCTTCAGGCTATATTGAACTTTAACCATATAGTTGTACTTAGTGAGTTTGGGTGAATTGCAATGTTTGCTTTATGAAATTGATATACAATTATGTGTAGGAGTTGAAGAGATAAAGAAGACCCTACTCATTAAGTGGAGTTGAAAGCTTTTAGTAAGTAATTATAGCACGCTCCAGGTACCACATACACGTGTCCCCATAATGTTCATAATCAAAACCAATATCATGAATAAGAAATTTTTTGAATGAAAAGATATTTTATATATAAAAAGTACTAGTTTATACAATATACATAAGCTTTACATAGATATTTCAAAACAAACATAAACTTATTACAAAATTCCCAAAAAGCCCAAAATGTAAATGCTTATGTGGATGGAGATGTCGACCATCAAGCACGCTGTTATCCCAACTGAGCTCACAACAAACCAAGCTTCAAGTTTCTATCAAAAATGCGCCTCAAGCTAGGTTATCAATCCCGAAAACCACAATTGCAAAGGAATGAGCTTGCGACTCAATAAGCAATTGATAATACATGCAACAAATAAAACTTCTCAAGAACTAATTAATCCAATTTAAATAAAAACATTAAAATTTAGGCTACACAGTCGTGTTCGCCTCAGTCCCAAACACACTCTCACACACGGCTATGAACATGTCTGTGTTCTTGCCCATGAGCGTCTAGGTCTAAAATGTACAATTTCTCAAAATGGTACATGGCTATGTACACGCCCGTGTAGCTCTCGGTCCAAAACTCACATATTTTCAAAATTAGACACGGCCACAAACACACCCGTTTTTATGCCCGTGTAGCTCTCGGTCGAAAATACACATTTTCACAATTTTATGCATGACCATGTACATACCTGTGTACTAGTCTGTGTAGCTCTCGGTCCAAAATGCTCGAATTCATAAATTGGTATACAACCTTGAACACGCTCGTGTACTTACCCGTGTAGCTCTCGGATAAAATTCATATTTAGCACATGAACTCAAGACAATCCGTGTCCTCACACACGACTCAGGACATACCCGTATCTCAACCCGTGTCTAAACACACAGTCTGGGATACACCCGTGTCTTAGCTTGTTTTCTCAACCTAAAAGCATATTCCTCTATTTAATAAGCAATTATCACAAGTTCATAATTTCCATTACATCAATAGCAATCTAGCAAGTGCTAGCATAGATAAATGGGTGTTCATAACTCAATATCTACACCCCATCAATCACCACATTTCTTAATTCATCAATCTCACAATAAAACCACATTAACAATATTCAACACCTAATATACATACGTAATGTAACAACGTATGATTATGCTTGTTAGTTATCCGGCCGGAGTTCTCAATACACGTCACACACGTTTCACATAAAACTCACTTTTTCTTTTTTGATATATTATTATTTTCATATACCCGTGGCCATTCATGAGACTCTCTGTCCAGCTCAGTCTCAGATATCACACGTATATATATATTTCATATGAATGGCCACATCTAAGACTCTCTGCCCAACTCAGTCTCAAATTATGGAGCTCAATCTCCACACACATACATTTTCCTCACATACCTCACAATGTGCATATTTCAAGTCATACATCATAATCAATATGCTTATATATTTCACATCATAATTCAATCATCACATTTCATTGCCAACAACATTATGAAATCATAACTCGCACCAAAGGATATGCAGTAGGTAGAGGAACTTAGGGTTGAGCTTGTTCAAGGCCATGAACTGACTCTGATGACTGGTCGGGGTCAACTCGAAGTGCTTAATGTTCATCCATCCTGAGATATGCAACGCACATCAAAGACATAATTTCTAAATCTTATGCATGAGATGTTATGAATGCACTCAAGTATCATGTCTCAAGGAAATCTAATTCCACTTAATGTAGCACCCTCCAGGTACCACATGCATGTGTCCCCATAATGTTCACAATCAAAACCAATATCATGAATCAGAAAATTTTTGAATGAAAATATATTTTATATATAAAAAGTACTAGTTTATACAATATACATAAGCTTTACATAGATATTTAAAAACAAACATAAACTTATTATAAAATTTCCAAAATGCCCAAAATAATACTTATATGGATGGAGATGTAGACCATCAAGCACGCTGTTGTCCCATCTAAGCTCACAACAAACCAAACTTCAAGCTTCAATCAAAAATGCGCCTCAAACTAGGTTATTTATCCTGAAAACCATAATTGCAAAGGAATGAGTTTGTGACTTAATAAGCAATTAATAATACATGCAACAAATAAAACTTCTCAAGAACTAATTAATCTAATTTCAATGAAAACACTAAAATTTGGGCTACATGGGGTAGAACACTACTGTGTTCCAACCCATGTTCGCCTCGGTTCCAAACACACTCTCACACACGGCTATAAACACGCCCGTGTTCTTGCCCGTGTACATCTCGGTCTAAAATGTACAATTTCTCAAAATGGTACACGGCTATGTACAAGCCCGTGTAGCTCTGGGTCTAAAACTCACATATTTTTAAAATTAAACACGGTCACAAACACGCCCATTTTTGTGCCCGTGTAGCTCTCGGTCGAAAATACACATTTTCACAATTTTATGCACAACCATGTACATGCTTGTGTACTAGTCCGTGTAGCTCTCGGTCCAAAATGCTCAAATTCATAAATTGGTACACAGTCTTGAACACACCCGTGTAGCTCTCGGATAAAATTCACATTTGGCACACAGCCATGTTCTAACTTAAAACAAACCGTATCTTTACCCACGACTCGGGACACGTCCGTATCTCAACCCGTGTCTAAACACATAGTCTGGGACATGCCTGTATCTCAGCCTGTTTTCTTAACCTAAAAGCATATTCCTTCATTTAACAAGCAATTATCATAAGTTCATAATTTCCATTACATCAATAGCAATCTAACAAGTGCTAGCATAGATAAATGGGTGTTCACAACTCAATATCTACACCCCATCAATCACCACATTTCTCAATTCATCAATTTCACAATAAAACCACATTAACAATATTCAACACCTTATATACATACGTAATGCAACAATGCATAATTATGCTTGTTAGTTATCCGGCCGGAGTTCTCAACACACGTCACACACGTTTCACACAAACTCACTTTTTCTTTTTTGACATATTATTATTTTCATATACCCGTGGCCATTCATGAGACTCTTTGCCCAGCTCAGTCTCAGATATCACATGTATATATATATTTCACATGAATGACCACATCTGAGACTCTCTGCCCAGCTCAGTCTCAAATCATGGAGCTCAATCTCCACACACATACGTTTTCCTCACATACCTCATAATATGCATATTTCAAGTCATACCTCACAATCAATATGCTTATGTATTTCATCATCACAATTCAATCATCACATTTCATTTCTAAAAACATTATGAAATCACAACTCGCACCAAAGGATATGCAGCAGGTGGAGGAACTTGGGGTTGAGCTTATTCAAGGCCATGAACTGACTCTGACGACTTTTTGGGGTCAACTCAAAGTACTTGATGTTCATCCATCCTGAGATATGCAACACACATCAACGACATGATTTCTTATGCATGAGATATTATGAATGCACTCAAATATCATGTCCCAAGAAAATCTAATTCCAGCTCTGATATCACTTAATGTAGCACCCTTCAGGTACCACATGTACGTCTCCCCATAATGGTCATAATCAAAACCAATATCATGAATCAGAAAATTTTTGAATGAAAAGATATTTTATATATAAAAAGTACTAGTTTATACAATATACATAAGCTTTACATAGATATTTAAAAACAAACATATACTTATTACAAAATTTCCAAAATGCCCGAAATATAAATGCTTATGTGGATGGAGATGTAGACCATCAAGCACGCTGTTGTCCCACCTGAGCTCAGAACAAACCAAGCTTCAAGCTTCTATCAAAAATGCACCTCAAGCTAGGTTATTTATCCTGAAAACCACAATTGCAAAAAAATGAGTTTGTGACTCAATAAGTAATTGATAATATATACAACAAATAAAACTTCTCAAGAACTAATTAATTTAATTTAAATAAAAACACTAAAATTTGGGCTACATAGTGTGGAATACAACCGTGTTCCAACCCGTGTTTGCCTCGGTTCCAAACACACACACGACTATGAATACACCCGTATTCTTGCTCGTGTACGTCTCGGTCTAAAATGTACAATTTTTCAAAATGGTACATAGCTATGTACACGCCCGTGTAGCTCTCGGTCCAAAACTCACATATTTTTAAAATTAAACACAGTCACAAACACGCCCATTTTTATGCCCGTGTGGCTTTCGGTCAAAAATACACATTTTCACAATTTCATACATGACCATGTACATGCCTGTGTACTAGTTCGTGTAGCTCTCGGTCCAAAATGCTCGAATTCATAAATTAGTACATGGCATTGAACACGTTTATGTACTTACCTGTATAGCTCTCAGATAAAATTCACATTTAGCACATGACCATATTCTACCTTAAAACAAACTGTATCCTTACACACAACTCGGGACACATCCGTGTCTCAACCCGTGTCTAAACACATAGTCTGGGACACGTTAGGTTAAGAAAACAGGCTGAGACACGCCCGTGTCTTAGCCTGTTTTCTTAACCTAAAAGCTTATTCCTTCATTTAACAAGCAATTACCACAAGTTCATAATTTCCATTAAATCAATAGCAATCTAACAAGTGCTAGCATAGATAAATGGGTGTTCACAACTCAATATCTATACCCCATCAATCACCACATTTCTCAATTCATCAATCTCACAATAAAACCACATTAACAATATTCAACACCTTATATACATAAGTAATGCAACAATGCATGATTATACTTGCTAGTTATCCGGCCGGACTTCTCAACACACGTCACACACGTTTCACACAAAACTCCCTTTTTCTTTTTTGACATATTATTATTTTCATATATCCGTGGCCATTTCTGAGACTCTCTGCCCAGCTCAGTCTCAGATATCACACGTATATATATATATATTTCACATGAATGGCCACATCTGAGATTCTCTGCCCAGCTCAGTCTCAAATTATGGAGCTCAATCTCCACACACATACGTTTTCCTCACATACCTCACAATATGCATATTTCAAGTCATACCTCACAATCAATATGCTTATGTATTTCACCATCACATTTCAATCATCATATTTCATTTTCAACAACATTGTGATATAACAACTCGTACCAAGGATATGTAGCAGGTGGAGGAACTTGGGGTTGAGCTTGTTCAAGGCTATGCACTGACTCTGATGATTGTTCGGGGTCAACTTGAAGTGCTTGATGTTCATTCATCCTGAGATATGCAACGCACATCGACGACATGATTTCTAAATCTTATGCATGAGATGTTATGAATGCACTCATGTATCATGTACCAAAGAAATCTAATTCCAGCTTTGATACCACTTAATGTAGCACCCTCTAGGTACCACATACATGTGTCCCTATAATGTTCATAATAAAAACCAATATCATGAATCTGAAAATTTTTGAATGAAAAGATATTTTATATATAAAAAGTACTAGTTTATACAATATACATAAGCTTTACATAGATATTTAAAAACAAACATAAACTTATTATAAAATTTCCAAAATGCCCAAAATGTAAATGCTTATATGGATGGAAATATAGACCATCAAGCACACTGTTGTCCTACCTGAGCTCATAACAAACCAAGCTTCAAGCTTCTATCAAAAATGCACCTTAAGCTAGGTTATTTATCCTAAAAACCACAATTGCAAAGGAATAAGTTTATGACTCAATAAGCAATTGATAATACATGCAACAAATAAAACTTCTCAAGAACTAATGAATCCAATTTAAATGAAAACACTAAAATTTAGGCTACATGGTGTGGAACACGACCGTGTTCCAACCTGTGTTCACCTCGGTTCCAAACACACTCTCACACATGGCTATAAGCATGCCTGTGTTCTTGCTCGTGTACGTATCAGTCTAAAATGTACAATTTTTTAAAATGGTACACGGCTATGTACACGCCCATGTAGCTCTCGGTCTAAAAGTCACATATTTTTAAAATTAAACACGGTCACAAACACGCCCGTTTTTATGCCTGTGTAGCTCTCGGTCAAAAATACACATTTTCACAATTTCATGCACGACCATGTACATGCCTGTGTACTAGTCCATGTAGCTCTTGGTCCAAAATGCTCGAATTCACAAATTGGTACACGGCCTTGAACACGTCCGTGTATTTACCCATGTAGCTCTCGGATAAAATTCACATTTGGTACACGACCATGTTTTAACTTAAAACAAACCGTATCCTTACACACGACTCGGGACACGTCCGTGTCTTAATCCATGTCTAAACACACAGTCTGGGACACGCCCGTGTCTCAGCCTATTTTTTTAACCTAAAAGCATATTCCTTTATTCAACAAGCAATTATCACAAGTTCATAATTTCCATTACATCAATAGCAATCTAACAAGTGCTAGCATATATAAATGGGTGTTCACAACTCAATATCTACACCCCATCAATCACCATATTTCTCAATTCATCAATCTCACAATAAAACCACATTAATAATATTCAACACCTTATGTACATACGTAATGCAACAATGCATGATTATGCTTATTAGTTATCCGGCCGAAGTTCTCAATATATGTCACACACGTTTCACACAAAACTCATTTTTTTTACATATTATTGTTGTCATATGCCCGTGGCCATTATTGAGACTCTCTGCCTAGTTCAGTCTCAGATATCACACATATATATATATTTTACATGAATGGCCATATCCGAGACTCTCTGCCCAGCTCAGTCTCAAATCATAGAGCTCAATCTCCATATACATACGTTTTCCTTACATACCTCATAATATTCATATATCAAGTCATACCTCACAAACAATATGCTTATGTATTTCACCATCACAATTCAATCATCATATTTCATTTCCAACAACATTGTGAAATCACAACTCGCACCAAAGGATATGCAGTAAGTGGAGGAACTTGGGGTTGAGCTTGTTCAAGGCCATGAACTGACTCTGACGACTGTTCGGGGTCAACTCGAAGTGCTTGATGTTCATCCATCCTGAGATATGCAACACACATCAATGACATGATTTCTAAATCTTATACATGAGATGTTATGAATGCACTCAAGTATCATGTCCCAAGGAAATCTAATTCCAAATCTAATACTACTTAATGTAGCACCCTCCAGGTACTACATGCACGTGTCCTCATAATATTCACAATCAAAACTAATATTATGAATCAGAAAATTTTTGAATGAAAAGATATTTTATATATAAAAAGTTCTAGTTTATACAATATACATAAGCTTTACATAGATATTTAAAAACAAACATAAACTTATTATAAAATTTCCAAAATGCCCAAAATGTAAATGCTTATATGGATGAAGATGTAGACCATCAAGCACGTTGTTATCCCACCTGAGCTCACAACAAACTAAGCTTCAAGCTTCTATCAAAAATGCACCTCAAGCTAGGTTATTTATCCTGAAAACCACAATTTCAAAGGAATGAGTTTGTGACTCAATAAGTAATTGATAATACATGTAACAAATAAAACTTCTCAAGAACTAATTAATCCAATTTAAATAAAAACACTAAAATTTGGGCTACATAGTGTGGAATACGACCGTGTTCTAACCCATGTTTACCTCGGTTCCAAACACACTCTCACACATGGCTATGAACATATCCGTGTTCTTGCCCGTGTACGTCTCAGTCTAAAATGTACAATTTCTCAAAATCGTACACGGCTATGTACACACCCGTGTAGCTCTCGGTCCAAAACTCACATATTTTCAAAATTAAATAGGGTCACAAACATGCCTGTTTTTGTACCCGTGTAGCTCTCGGTCGAAAATACACATTTTCATAATTTCATGATCAACCATGTACATGCCTATGTACTAGTCCGTGTAGCTCTCGGTCCAAAATACTTGAATTCATAAATTGGTACACGGCCTTGAACACGTCCGTGTACTTACTCGTGTAGCTCTCGGATAAAATTCACATTTGGCACATGGCCATGTTCTAACTTAAAATAAACCGTATCCTTACACACGACTAGGGACACGTCCATGTCTCAACCCGTGTCTAAACACATAGTCTGGGACACGCCCGTGTCTCATCCTGTTTTCTTAACCTAAAAGCATATTCCTCAATTTAACAAGCAATTATCACAAGTTCATAATTTCCATTACATAAATAGTAATCTAATAAGTGCTAGCATAGATAAATGGGTGTTCACAACTCAATATCTACTTCCCATCAATCACCATATTTCTCAATTCATCAATCTCACAATAAAATCACATTAATAATATTCAACACCTTATATAACACGTAATGCAACAATGTATGATTATGCTTGTTAGTTATCCGGCCGGAGTTCTCAACACACGTCACACATATTCCACACAAAACTCACTTTTTCTTTTTTGACATATTATTGTTTTCATATACCCGTGTCCATTCCTGAGACTCTCTGCCTAGCTCAGTCTCAGATCTCATACGTATATATATATTTCATATGAATGGCCACATCTGAGACTCTCTGCCCAACTCAGTCTCAGATCGTGGAGCTCAATCTCTACACACACACGTTTTCCTCATATACCTCACAATGTGCATATTTCAAGTCATACTTCACAATCAATATGCTTATGTATTTCACCATCATAATTCAATCATCACATTTCATTTCTAACAACATTGTGAAATCATAACTCGCACCAAATCATGTGGCTTGCACAACATAGGTGCCATCATTCATAGTTTATCACAAGCATTAGATACTTATATAATTCATTCTTGCCATAGTAAATGACATACAAAATCAAATATAATTAAATAATTATAGTTACAGAAAAATTAATATAAGTAAGCATTGTATTAACATTTACAAAAAACTTCTACTCCTTCTCAAGCAAAGCACTTTCCCTATTGAGTAGGGTCTTCCCTTCCTCTTCCAACTCCTACACATCATATATACAAATTTCCAATAAGCAAACATTACAATTCATTCCACATATACAAAGTGCAACTAATTGTTCTAAATTAATATGACTTAAAAACACACACATAAATCCAATAACCCCCAAATTGCTACCAAAGCTAAAGTTATGTGTCTAATTTAAATTTCAATGAGAATCACTCAATTTGGATAAGTAGAGAATTTATTATGGATTTTAGAATCCATTTGGGCAAAATAGGGCATCAACATAAGCAGTAAAATATCCGACCCTATTTACCTCTTCTAACAATAGAATCAGACCAAACTCAAATAATAGAAAATATAGAGTACTCTATGAAGTTTCCAGGTAATCCAACCTTGCTCAAATCAGAGCTGTATAGCTCAAGATATGGCATAAACAAAGGACTGAAAAACAAAGAAAATATACCTGAAATTGCAACTAATAAAGACTCAATTAAAATCAATTAAATACACAAGTAAGCTTATAAAATTAGCTTCAATAGATTTAGGACCTTCTAATGCCTTCCAATTACTAGCCCAAGCAAGATCAAAACTCTCAAAATTTATCAAGAAATTCACTCTTTGATAACTCCCAAAATCTCTACACAAAAACACATACATACACACATATATACATATAAATAAGCCAACCAATCAAATGCATCAAATACCCCCTAAAGTCTTCTTCCTCATAATTACTTATTAAGTAATTATCACTTAAAATAATAATAATAATAATAAAAACAATATATGATGTGTACTAATCCGCAAGTATACA
>CATIWO010177106.1:0-15037 GCA_949673435.1 Macaranga tanarius
TGTGTATGTATATACATAAGACATTTTTTTGAAATTCACATTTCAAAATTTCAGTTCTCTAAGTTTCATACTCTATTCATGTTTTCAATTTTGGGATTTGATCAGACTAAATATACAATCAACATGTTATATATATATATATATATATATATATATATATATATATATATGCATTTTCAAAGTTTGACTTCTAATTCAGTTAAAAAACTTGTAATTTTATGTGGGTTATGATAATAAATTAATCTAAATCACTACATGATTAATAAATAATTACTAGTTAATGATTAACTCCATGTGACTGTGCCATTAATAAAAAAATATATAATTGGTTGGTTTTCTTATATGAAATACATTATTTGTTGATTTCATATGCTGGGTCTATCACGTAAAAACATGATTAAGATCCTAGCGGCAAGATATGAAATAATTGTTTTAGGCCCATGATTTTATGTAGCTATTTGCTGCTAAATGAAAGGTAGTTATGTTTATTTATTAGTTTAGTTGAGTCCAATATTGCCTTTTCGTGTCATTACTCGTCAAAGACACTGCTAGACACCACATTTGCTGGGCGACCCAAGAGAAAAGGCTATATTTATGTCACATGCTTTATGACCGTATTCATGAATTTTCAAAATGTTGAATAAAATTTAATGATTGGGGCCCTGATTTTATGTTTCTATTGTGTCTAAGTAATTGATACAGGTAACTAATGCATTTAAGATGATAATTTGGAGTAGCATTATAATGTTATATTTTCAGAAGGTTTATAATTTATTATAAATTTGTTTTAATTTTTAAAATTTAATAAAATATTTTAGTTTAGTAAATTATTATGATTTTAACATAATATATAATTTAATTAAAATTAACAAAAAAATACATATATAACATTTAAAGTAACTTTTTTAAGTGATTATTTATGCACTTTTTTTTATTAATATTGTATTAGAATTACTAATAATTGGCTAAATTAATGCATGTTAATTTTTAAAATTAGAACAAGTATACAAAGATTCACAAGTAGTATAATTGTTTTTTTACAATCACAACATGTCCTCACACCATATTAGGTACGAGACTAATTTTTATTAGCGCTTTGTGGTTGACATTAACCTAATATAATTTAACTAGTTAAAAATTCGAACATTAGACCTCCCACAATGAAACTTCCTCACACAAACTTAATGAAAATTTCTTTAAACAAAAGTTACAAATATTATAATTTTTAATACAAAAGTCTAATAATTTTTACATATTTTTTCTCTTCATTATTTGTACTTATACATTGGAAAGTGATATGCGGTTTAGTCTTCTCTAATCTAGCTACATGAACTTAAAAATTTAAATTTTAAAGCAGGAAATTATGACTTTTTCATTGAGTTTATTAAACTTGTGATTCTGATTAAGGACTTGTAGAAATTTGAGAAGACAACCTTATAAAAGTGGTAGAGAGTCGACAGATATGTTCAAAGCCGGCATAGCTGACCACCGACCCCTCAAAAACCCATTAAAAAAAAAAAAAAAAAAAGCTCAGACTTTCTCTAAAGTCAATCTCTTCTTCTTTTATCTATATATATATATATACATATAATTACCATATCTTCAACTACCATCTTTTTTGCTCTGTCTTCTTCATCAGAACCAAAAACAACAAAAATGGGAAATGCTTTAACTCCATGTTTTCAACAGAGTTCAAGATGTACAGTAAAGCTAATTTTCTTTGAAGGAACGACAAGAATTCTATCAGGAAAACACATAGCAGGAGAGATCATGTTTGAAAATCCTGACAAAATGGTGTGCCATGCAGATTCTTTCTTCATTGGTCACCCTCTTCCTGCTTTGTCCATTGATGATGAGCTTGTCCCAGGCCAGACCTACTTTGTGCTACCCATTGATCGCTTTTCTTGTAATGTCCTGTCTGCCGCTTCTCTTTCAGCTTTAACTTGTAGCCCTAAACCAGCACCCATCAATTTTGGTGAGTGTCCTTTTCAATATATAAAGGGTGAAAATGGTAGGGTTTTGATAAAAGTTGTGCCGGAATTTATAACAACACTTATAAATAGAGGTAAAAATGATGCTTCTGCTACTACTAGTCCTGGTAGTAATAGTTTTCTTTGTAGTACTCCTGAGTTGAAGAAGCATTATGATCAGCTTGTTGGGTCTAAAGATCAAACATGGTCTCCAAAACTTGAGACCATTTCAGAGTACAAAATTAGATATTCTCCTTGTAGATTTTTAGGGTTGGAGTGGAAACAAAAAGAGAATTGATGTATTATATTTGCATTTTTTTCTTTTTTTCTTTTTAAAATTAATTTAAGGTAGAATTAATTCTCATTTATACTACAAAATGAGGATAAACGGATAAGATATAGTTAGTGGTTGGTATTTTGATTTTGGCCCCTTTAATTCCTTTACAATTTGTACAAAGTTTCACAAGTTGAGAAATAATTTGTCCCAATGTTGTGCATAGTTGATTTAGAGGTAATCTATGTCATTAATTTCTTCTTCAATATATGTTCATATTAATTTGAATTAAGGGTTAATGATTTCATTTAATTTCATTAATTACTTTATAGCATAAATTTTGATCCCCTCTTATAGTCTGAATAATTAGGCATTATCCCACATGTAAAAGCTACATATATACTAATTAATCTGCGATTATGTATGTATTCTTGTATATGTATATGTATGCATATTAGCTATAGCATATATGTAAGATATACAATTAGATTTTATTTGATGTGGCATAGATTTTGAAAGACATAGAAATACCTTGGTGCGGAAGAGAATTTATTCACCAAACAGAGTAGGTATGGTGCTTTTTCTCCCATTTGGAAGCTTTCCATGCAGGGAATTGTTTGATGTCTTTCATAATTATGTAGGGTTATTAGGCTGTTTGTTAATTCTAGATCAAGAAAGGGGAGAGTACTTGGACCATAGTCTAATGATAACAAAACAAGTAAATCACATAGTAACCACTTCTTTCTAGTTAATCTTTCCTATATATCTTTGTATTCGTTATTGTTGTATTTATCGCTGCAGAAAACTTAATCTACAGTGATAACTTAAATTGACGAGTTTAGTTTGTTGTCTTTTCAGTTAATTAAATTTAATTTATAGTAACAAAGTAAATTCTTATCTTTATATATTAGATTTAAAATGATAAAATTTATTTGATATCACTATATATTATGTAAGAAGAAAAACTAAATTAATAATTTTTTTAAAAAATAAATTTAAAAAATCAATTGAGATATGATATTAAAATCTCACATTGTTAGTAAGTAAATAAGAAATTTGCACTTTCCCTATAAATTACTCTATACCAAATTATTTTCTTTTAAATCTAATAATAGATATGATAACTACTAAAAAAAAAAGATAAGTTAAAAATTTTAAAATATTAAAATTTAAAATTTTACATAAAGCCACATTAAAATCATAAATTTAAAATAATTAAACTTTAAAATTTTAATTGAATATAAAATAAAAATATAAATTCATCTCTAAAGAAAAATAATTTTGTCTTCATAAATTGATAAAGAAAGGAACAACAATGTAATTTTGTATCTATATTTTATCGAGACGGAAGGTAAAGCAACAAAAATGGAGACGATTTTAAGTCGTCGCTGTAAACTATAGAGGAAAATTTTGTTATTTATAGAGACAAATAGTACTCTCTACTAATAATATTTTTTGTAGTTTCTTAGTCTTAGTTACTAAGCATTACATCATCCTAATACAACTTTGTATAATACTATCTAATGGGTTAAATATATCGGTGGTCACTAAAGTTTGTACTTGTTTCATTTTGGGTACTGAACTTTAATTTGGTTCATAAAGATAACCCAACTTTAATTTTATATTATCCGATGGTCACCAGATGTCGGAAGCTGAATATTCTTAGAATATTTTAAGAATTTGGTGACTGAAATAAAATCAATTAAAGTTTAGTACCCAAAATGAAATAAGTGCAAAGTTTGATGACCACAAATACATTTAACAACCGAAATATTCTCAGAATATTTGGCTTCCGGCATCGGGTGACCACCGGATAAAATAAAATTAAAGTTGGGTTACCTCTATGAACCAAATTAAAGTTCAGTACCCAAAATAAAACAAGTGTAAAATTTAGTGACCACCGATATATTTAACCCACCATCTAACACAATGAATGAAATCATCAATCAATTTTCTCAATTCTATACTCTTGGTATGGTATTGACATTGGCCAAGCTTTAAAAGAATAGAAATAATGGCATCCTCATCATCTCAACCTATGGCTGGTCAATTAATAATAGCTTCCTATACTCTTCCACCTACTACACCTACAACTCATCACTTATTTTTCATCAAAATCATACATCTAGATTACCTTGAAAATTCCAATTCATATTGCTAGTAAACTATCACAAACAAATAGGTTTCATTGATGGTAAACCTTTTGTTAAACATTCACATGATTAATTGATAAGTCATCCTATTTTGACTTTAACAATCAACTTTTAAATCACTAATATGTTTGCTTAAGTGTAATTATAAGATAGATTAAAGACAAGCATTAGAGGTTGAATGAAAGCTTAATTGAAGCCCTTAAAGGTCCTTACAAATGTTTCTATTTGCTACATAGATGATTATAACTCAAGTGGGATCATTTGAAGTCAAAATATATGAAATTGACTTAGTGTAGACTACCCTCACGATCCTGAGGGTAGCCAAATGGCCATGAATGAATAAAGCTTCTGAAGAAGAAAGACTTAGAATCCCACCCTCATGATCGTGACATGCTTGGTCATAATCCTGAGGGTAGGATCATGATCCTGAGATGCTTCCAACGGGTAAATTTTATAATTAACGGTCATATTTTTAAATGTCATGATTCTAAAGGTACGCTCATAATTCTGAGCATACACAATTCTGTAAAAAAGCTGAAATTACATTAAATGAAGTTTGAAGTATTTTAGGATGAATTTAATGCTTCCTAACAACTACTTTTCATCTTCAACTATAAATACAAGGCATCAAACTTCATTTAAGAGGTTAGGAATATTGGTTGAGCATTTATTTTTAGTAATTATTAAGCTCTCTTAATTATTCGTTAAAATTCTTCTTTTGTACTAAAACTATAGAGTTTTGAGTTTGTGATTAAAATTAGGATCTCTTTTCTTCTCAATTATTGGGTAAAAAGTAAGGGAATTGAGGTATAGTTCTAGTGTTGGTTTAAGCGTTGGCCACTAAAATATTTAGGGATTGGTTTTAGTTTGAGTTTAGCTAAAAAATAACTTAATTGTTGTAGAGGTTTGAGTTAAGCCTTGAAAAACTCTTAGGTTGTAATTAATCTCAATAATAGATTGGTGTGGGGTTTAAAAATCCTAACTTGGGGATAAGTTAGGTGGAGACATAAGATTAATTGATAATTTGAACTGTTTAAATCTCTTATGTACTTTGTGTTTATTTTCTTATCTTCTCTTTTTTTTAAATCTTATTTTTCTTTCTATTATCTTTTTAAAATCTTCTTAATCTCATATAAAATTTAATTAGCCCTATTCACCTCCCCTTTATGACCTTTTTAATTGGTATCAGAGCTTAAATTTTAGATACTTTATTGCTAAAATTAAGATTATAAGGAGTAAATTTCTTAACTTCCAATCCCTTAGACTATTCTTTGATGGAAATGATTATCCTCATTGGAAGTATAAGATGGAGTTGTATCTAGATAGTGATCTCATTAGGCTTTAGGATTTAGTACTTCAAGAATTAAATCCTCCAACCGAAATGGTAAAGAATGCACAAGTTCTTATAGATAAAGCTAGATGGAGCCAAAGTAAAAATAAAGACAACTATAAGAAGAAGAAGACTATGACTATTTCCTTGCCTCTATGTCTAGAGAAGAAGGTGGCAAGATGCAACATTGTATTTCGGCTAAAGAGATTTAGGAGACTCTTGAAAACTACTATGAAGAAAATGTGCAAGTGAGGAGCAAAAAGGTACAACTTCATGTGTATGAATATAAGCTCATCAAGATAAAGCCCCAAGAGTCCATCACCAAAATAACTAATAGATTGAATGCTCTTCTCACAACTTTGAGAAAGTTAGGAAAATACTACTCAAGAGAGGAAGTTAACACTAAGATCTTGAGAGTGCCACCCAAGAAAAATTAGGAATCAAGCGTAATTTCCATTGAAGAAGCTCATGATTTATTAAAGCTCTCTACTGATATTCTTATTGGAAAGCTATTAACTCATGAGCTCGCCTTTAAGCAAAGGAAGGAGGAGAAAAAAGAGAAGAAAAAGGGGATAGCTCTAAATGTCATCTAAGAGGTTAGTGAAGAAGAAAGCCATGTGGACTCTAGTAAAGATGATGGTGAGATTGTTATACTCACTAGAGGTTTCAAGAAGCTCTTGAGAAGAAAGAATTTCTCAAGAGAAAAAGACAATAAAAAGAATTAAGGGAAAAGAGCTAAATAAATCACTTATTATGAGTGTAAAAAGCCAGGTCATATAAGAAGTGAGTGTCCAAGGCTCAAGCCCAAGGGCAAGGTAATTAAAGAGAAGAAAAAGGCCTTCAAAGCCACTTCGGATGACTCATCCGATTCAAAAAGAGAAGAGACAAACCAAGAGGTGGCCAATCTATGCTTTATGGCTATTACAAATAAAAAGGTACCTTCTACTTCTAATTCTTCTTATTGTGATGATGATGATGAACTTGATTGTGATGATGATGATAATGATGAGAGCTCTATTATGAGTAACCTTGTCTTAAAATATGAAAATCTACTTTTAAAGAAAAAGTTTTACAAGTAAGAGCTTTCAAAAATGTCAAAAGAGTTTAAGGATTTGAAAGAAAATTTTTCTAAAGTGATTTTTTCAAATGAACAATTATCCAATGATTGGAGAGTTTTCACTTCCTTGAGATGTGAACTTGATAAAACTAAAGAAGAGAATGATAAGCTTTTTAAAGAAGTTCTAGAGCTAAAGAATTCTATTTTCAAGTTTCACAAAGGAAAAGAAACTCTTAATGCTCTTTTAACTTCTAAATAATTTCATGGTAATACCCATGGCATTGGATATGAATATAGAGCATCAGCATCATCCTCTCAAAATAAATTTGTAAAAGCTAAACATAACTCTTTACATATCTCTACCACTAACACAAAAAATCAAGCCATTAAATCTAAAGAGTCTCACACTTCTAGAGACAAGTCTCTTAAGGCACATCCCCATATAGGTCAAAAGTCTAAGGTACAAGCCAAAAGGCCTCAACTAAAGCATGCATTCATGTACATAAACAAGCACATACCTAAGCATATAACCTTATACCATCATTTGCACACTTATAAATGTATGTCTTATGTGTATTCAAAAACTTATATACCCACTAGAAGATACATATAACCCTCTCATGTTCACTCTAGAACCAATATATCTAGTAAAAAACCTATGCAATTTTCTAATGTCAAATACTTATATACATCTAGGCTCAATAGATTTACAAATGTGAAATGCTTTTATTGTATAACTCTTAGGCATATTAGTAATGTATGTTATTAAATGAGATTGCATTTGTAATTATTGTTTTTACATTACTATAAGACTAACCAACCTAGACCACTTAAAGTTTTTATTCAAAAGAATATTTAATTTGTTATTGTGTAGGTGTGCTTAAAATCTACAAAGAGCAAAAGTCAATGGTACTTAGATAGTGGATGTTTAAGTCATATGATGGGAGAAAAAGACTAATTCACTTCTTTTGAGGCCAAAGATAAAGGTAGTATTACTTTTAGAGATAATGCCAAAGGAAAGATAGTAGGAATTGGCAAAATAGGTAACCCTCAAACCATTTTTATTCATCATGTCTTGTTCATTTATGGATTAAAATATAATTTGATTAGTATTAACCAACTTTGTGAAATAGAAACTAAGGTCACTTTCTACCCTAAGAATTATTTTGTTAGTAGATTTAATTATGATAAAGTAGTTTTTAGTGGTAAAAGAGTAGATAATGTCTATATTATTAACATAAACAAAGTGGATAATAAAGAACTTAAATGCCTAATGTTTATTTTTCTTGATGCATGGACTTAGTATAGATGGTTAGGACATGCTAATTTTGAGTTGATCAATGAGCTTAACAAAAGTGAACTTGGGGATGGTCTACCCAAACTCAAGCTCATCAAAGATAAGATATGTGATGCATGTCAAAAAGGGAAGCAAGATAAGTCATCTTTCAAGCCCAAAAATAGAGTGTTCACCTCTAGACCACTTGAGCTAATACATATAAACCTATTTGGACCAACTAAAGTAGCTAGTATAGGTTGAATGTATTATGCATTTGTCCTTATTAATGATTGCTCTAGATTTACTTGGGTGTATGATGAGTATGAAAAATACTTATTTTAATCACTCTATTTTACTACATCTTAGGCTTAGTAGTTGCATTGTTAGTTATTTTTTAGTTAATTTAGCTAGTTTTGTTATTTTGTCTTAATTGGTAGGATTTAGTTATTTTTAGATAATTTCTTTTATTTTTTGTTTTGTAGGATGCATTGGGATGAAGATTGGATCAATCCTTGAAGTTTGGATAGGCTATAGACTCAAGATAAAGACTTATCTACGTTAGGGATGAGCATGGCCGTGCTTATTTGTTGCATGACTGTGCCTGAGACTCAATTATGCCATGTTACAAGGTGGCACGGCCGTGCAAGGCACAAAGCTCAGCAATAAGTTGTCTCTTGCATAGCCATGCCATTTTCTTGCGCACCCATGCCTGATTATGTGGCAGCCTAAAGATGATAATTTTCAGCTGGAATTTGGATAGAAGGGGACTTATCTCTTAGTTTTAAGCTCATTTGAAGGATGCTTGGAAAACTTAGAGCAAATTCTTACAAGGTGTGAAGAGACAAACTTGGTACTGAATTGGGAGAAATGTCATTTTATGGTGGAGGAAGGAATCGTCCTGTGGTATAAAATTTTAGCACAAGGTACTGAAGTGGACAAAGCAAAAGTGAAGATCATTGAAAAACTTCAATACCCAACGAATATCAAAGGAATTCAAAGTTTCCTAAGCCATGCAGGATTCTATCGGCGGTTTATCCAGAATTTTTTAAAAATCTCTAAACCTCTTTGTAAGTTACTTAAGAAATATTCTCTTTTTGACTTTACTAATAAGTGTAAATTGGGTTTTGATAGGTTGAAAGAAGCATTGATATCAGCCCCTATAGTTGTATCACCTGATTGGAATCTTCTATTCGAACTAATATGTGATGTAAGTGATCATGCAATAGGAGCTGTACTTAGTTAAAGGAAGGAGAATAAACTTCATGTCATTTACAATGCAAGCCGAACCTTGAATGATGTACAACTCAACTATGCCACAACCGAGAAGGAGATACTAGTAGTAATTTTTGCTTTTGATAAATTTCAATCGTACTTACTTGGTTCTAAAGTTATTGTGTATACAGATCATGCAGTATTGAAGTACCTCTTGAATAAGAAGGACTCAAAGCCAAGGCTTATACGATGGGTGTTGCTTTACAAGAGTTCGACATTGAAATTAAAAATAATAAAGGATCAGAGAATGTAGTAACTGATCATCTCTTAAGATTAGAGTTGGAACAAGATGGAGATGAGGAGGAAAAACCAATCCAGGAGCTATTTCCAGATGAGATGTTGTTAGCAATTCAAAGTCTAAACACTCCATGGTTCGCAAACATAGCAAATTTCATCTCGAGTGGGAAGTTCCCAAAAGAATTTAATAGTCAATAGAGGAAGAAGCTCATCTATGATTCTAAGTACTATTTATGGGATGAACCATACCTCTGGAAGCTATACAGTGATATAATGATAAGAAGATGTATAGGAGAAGAAGAAACTGATTCAATTTTGTAACATTGTCATGGGATGATCAATGGTGGTCATTTTGGTCCATATTGAACTGCTGTAAAGGTTCTTGAAGCAGGATTCTTTTGGCCTACACTCTTTCATGATGCTAGAAAGTTTATACTCAGTTGTGATGCATGTCAAAGGAGTAGCAACATTTCCAAGAAGAATGAAATGCTCTAATCGGGAATTCTTGAGGTAGAGATATTTGATGTGTGGGGTATAGATTTCATAGGGCCATTTCCTATTTCAGATGAAAATAAGTACATACTTGTTTGTGTGGATTATGTATCCAAGTGGGTGGAAGCTTAAGCATGTGCAGTGAATGATGCAAGAGTAGTTTGCAAATTTTTGCAAAGACTCTTTGCTAGGTTTAGGATGCCTCGAGCTATCATAAGTGATAGAGGAACACACTTCTGTAACATAAATATAGAAGCATTGCTAGCTCGTTATGGGGTTAAATACAAGATAGCTGCTCCATACCATCTCCAAATAAGTGGACAAGTAGAAGTGAGCAATAGAGAATTAAAAAGGATTCTTAAAAGAACAGTAAGCAAGTCGAGAAAGGAATGGGCAAGGAAGTTGGATGATGCTTTATGGGCATACCATATAGCTTATAAGACACCTATTGGAGTGTCTCCATATAGGTTAGTCTATGGAAAAGCATGTCACCTTCCTTTAGAGATTGAACGTAAGGCCTACTGGGTAATAAAAGCTTTGAATTATGATTGTAAGAAAGCAGCTGAAAAGAGACTTTTGCAGTTGAATGAATTGGAAGAGTTAAGAGAAATAGCATATGAAAACTTTAGGATTTATAAAGAATGTACATAGAAATGGCATGACACCAAAGTAAAGATTAAGAGTTTTCAAGAAGGAGACCAAGTGTTGCTATTCAACTCCAGACTCAGATTATTTCCAGGGAAGCTCAAGAGTAGACGGTCAGGATCATTTGTAGTGAGCCATGTCTACCCTTATGGAGCTATGGAAGCTTGCAACACTAAAGGAGAGAAGTTCAAAGTCAATGGGTAAAGACTAAAGATCTACAATCGAGGCATATGGGAGAATTCTCACCAATTAGCCTTCTTGGCCGATTCAATGCTCTAAAGATCATGATGGTCTAAGCTCATAGACCTAAAAGAGTGCTTCTTGGGGGCTCAACTAAGTTTTTATTTTCAAATTTCTTGTTAGTTCTTTATTTTTAGTTTTACAATTTCCAATCATAAGTTCTTCAACTTTGTTTTTCAGAAAAGAAGTGTGAAAGGATGTTCATGAATTACAAGGGAAGGAAATCTAAAGGATGAGAGGTAAGTATTTTTGATGTGGAAATAAAATTATGATTGTTACATGTGAATTTGGGTGATTTTTAATATATTTTGTATGAATTTCCATGTGGCGCACCTTGTTGCGCAACCATGTGCTTTGGTCTAGCAAAAAGAAGTAAGAAAATGCACAGGAAGCAGGCATGGTCGTGCCACCTTCTAGCATGGTCATGCCTACTTAAAAATGGGACAGTCAAGAAAAGCTAGAAGTAGGCACGGCTGTGCCAAAATCGAGCACGGCCGTGCCACCTATAGGTTCCACACACATGCACATTTCTTACAAATTTCAAAGGAGTCAAAGCCCCAATTCACAAACCCCTATATTTTCCCACTACCCACAAGTTCCAAAACCTTTTTCATCTTCCTAGACATAGGGCTTCTTAACTTTGAATGCTTTTTCAAAGTCCCAAATTCTTTTTAAGTTCTCAAAATCTTTTCCTCTTCCCCAAGCTCTTTAATCTATTCCAACACCTGTTCCTATTCCCAATTCACAATTCACTCTTTTCCAAAACCATAATCCTCTCTATATAAACCACCCTTTCATTCCATTCTCTACACACTTTCAACTCACTCATTCATCTCCCTCTACAATCTCTCAAGCATAATTTCTTCCCCTTCACCTTCTCTCAACACTTTCTACATCTTCTTCTTCACTCTCTTTTCAAATTTGAATTTGTCAATACACCATGGAAAGGGAACATACAAGGAAGTCGGTTGCTCAAAGAAGACTAATGAGACGTGGGGGAAGCTCAAGAAATCTAAGCTAATAATAGGAAAGAATGGTAAGACCTTTTCCCCCCGACTATTAGATTCGGGCATGAAGGGAAAAGGAACAAGTTTGATCAATTGATGGCTAGGAAGTTTATACCTATAAAATATTTGAGTGCATCCGCCCTTTAAAGAGCGGGTTTATTAGATAAAGTAAACATGTATGTCTCTAGGATGGGTTGCGAAGCTTTTATGATAATGAAACATCCTACATATGTTGTTCCTACATGTGAATTCTTGTCATCCTTTGAGTTTAATGAAAATGATGGCATATTGAACTTTAGACTAGGCAACCAAGATCACACCATTAGTCTCTTTGAACTCAATAATATTTTTCATTTCCTCAAAGACCAAGATGCAAATGTTGATTATGATAGAGATGTATTTTGGAGGGAGATTACTGGTCGAAGATATTTTTATATTAACCTAGGTTAGCTAAGGAGTCTAATATTCATTCTCATGCTTTGAGATACCTCCATAGAGTTATGTCACATTCCTTATTTCCAAGAAAGGAGGGAGATTCTGTAGTCACTACTATAGAACTAAATGTGTTATATTGCATGGTGAACAATAGCAAATTGGATGTTTGTCATGTGATTACCTCTAAATTTAAAGACACAACAACCAAACGAGCGGGGGCAATCAAGATAAGTGGCTTGGTTCTTAGCATTACAAATTATGTGGGTTTTGATATTGATAATATGCCTTTAGACAAGCTTCCGGGTCCTTCCCTAATTGATCTTCAAATGATGGAGGCTATGGGTATGGTTGAGATAGGACACATGGGGGTGCCCATACTCATTGGTACTCAACAACAAGCAAGGCAAGAGGAAGAAGAAGAAGAAATCGAATTGCAATAACTGATGAGTTGCATTGATACTTTAGAGCTTCAAGTGGGTGTCATTAACTCTAATGTGGGAGAGCTCACTTCCATGGCACATGAGATGAATTCAAGCTTGCATGATGTTCGACATGATGTCACAATGTTAAATCAAAATCTCATGGCCTACTTTCAAAGTTAAAACTTCTTTCCACCTTTTTTCCCTTCGTATGATCAAGGACCACATCAATAAAGATTCAAGAAGTTATGATTGGACATTTGTGTTTGTATTTTTTTCTTTGTATGTGTTTTAGTTTAGTGTTTGTTTTTGTATTTGTATTTGTTTTAGTTTTATGTTTGTTTTATGTTTTATGTTTTGTTCATGTACTTTGTTTAAAGTATTTGCTTAATGTTATGTGTTATGGTTGAGTTCATTCCTTTCCCTTTCATTTAAATTGTGCAAAACATAAGTAATGAAGTTGGTTTGAAGCTCTATCATGTATGAATTCTTACTTCAATGTGCGAATTGTTGAAATTAGGCACAACCATGCCAATTTTGAGCATGGTCGTGCATGTTCAAAAGTTCCTCAGATTCTAAAAGTTGGAATCAGGCACGGCCGTGCCACTTTCGAGCACGGCCGTGCCACCTGGTTCAGAGAAAAAATGCCAATTTCAGGCACGGCTATGCCAAAATCGAGCATGGCCATACCACCTGATGATCGTTCCACTTGAAGTTTTTCTATTTCATACATTGAGAACATTGCATAGTTTAAGTGTGGGGGAGGAAAAATAAAATGTTTTAAGTTAAATATTGTTATTTTGTTTATTTTAATGCCTTTAGGATTTTTAATTCAAGTAGGATAGTAGTTGTTATCTTTCAATAAAAGTCATCTTTTCAATAAAGGATTAGGAGATAGTTGTTTAGTCCTTGTAAACTTAGGTTGTTTAGTCCTTGTGAACTTAAAATTTGGTCTTTATTTATAAGTATAGGACTATTTTTAATTCTTATAACTTCTATATTCTCTACACTTTTTCTCCTTGCATCCATATTCTCTATAATTTTTTTTTCCTACTACCTAATGGGTTCAATGAGCATGTCTAGCAATAGCCGAAGGTCTAATGCAAAAGAGAAGACACCAATGGAGATAAGACCTAAGCCAACAGATCTCAAGGAGGAGTATGATGCTTTCTTCCCTATTTATTCAGATGAGGAAGGTAAGAGGTTTTCTTCTCTTAGCAAAAGAAATATATGCATGCCTAAATACTTTGATGATCAACTCTTGAAAGATATTGGAATGCATGATTTTGTGAACCTTTTGTGCAAAAGGCTAGGCTGGTTTAAAGTGAAAATAGTGAAATATGATGTATTTTATAAATTGAATGTTGAATTCTACACCACTTTGAAAATCAAAGATGAAGAACAGAGAATTTTTTCATGTAGATTCTTTGAAAATGAATATGAGTTTAATTATGATCTCATGACTGAAATTTTTAGTTTTTCTGAAGGAGGTATTTGTCACCCTCCTCCTGAATTTAACATGATTGGATTTTGGGTTGAAATTACTAAAGGGGATAGAATAAGTCATGGGGATAGTATGATTAGTGGGCTAATTGATAGTCACTCATATTTATTGATGCACAAGTTCATAGCACACACCATTTGTGGTAGGAATGAGAGTACAAAGGTTATGCCTGATGAACTATTCTTGATGTGGTGCATAGCTACTAACCGTAGGGTGAATAGTGCATATCTTGTGTTTCATTCTATGTGGCGTGTTGTGCAGGGATGAAAAGCACTGATATCTATGGGCCACATTATCACGGGGTTGGCCATACACTTTGTACCAAGGAAGTTTACTATTCTTGCACCATTGGATCGACAAGTTTTTTATGAGGATTTTCTAGTCAGAGCTGAGATTATCACAGACTTTGGAAGACTAGAAGATACCGACAATAGATTATGCTACCAACTACGTCAAACCACATTGAGACATGGAGATGTTCCTCTACCTAAAGTGGTAGAAAATTATGATGACGTTAGTGAAGAGGAGGAAGAAGATATCAAACCTTAAGTAGCTCATGAGAAGACCAAGGTGAATAAGAAGGATGGTAAATCCAAGGCAAAGAAAAAGAATAGAGCACCAAAAAGAAAGAGATTTGAGGAGCGCATTGAAGAAGTTGAGAAGAATATAGAAGATGTGGCGAATCGAACTGATAAAAGGCTTGGTGATATGATGATGAATGTGATC
>CATIWO010177114.1:0-26331 GCA_949673435.1 Macaranga tanarius
AATCTTCTTCATTTATCTTCAAAAATGACCACATGCATCTCCTAACGTAGATAAGGCTTTATCTTGAGTCTTTGACCTATCCAATCTTCAAGGATTGATCCAATGTTCATTCCAAAGCATCCTACAAAACAAAAACTCAATAGAAATTATCAAAAAACAACTAAATTCTACTAATTAAGACAAAAGAATAAAAGTAACTAAATTCACTAAAAACTAACTAACTTATGTAATAACTAAACCTAATATGCAATAAAATAGAGTGCTTAAAACATATGTTTTTCACACTCATCAATGAGCTATACCAATCTTCCCATATCACTTTGGGGTTTCACACTCCAAACAGCTTGCCATATCCTTAATCGTGTTCCAACCAAGTTCGTCTCTACCACACCATATGAGATATGGCATGGTAAGGCACTAAGTCTTAAACATGTTAAGATTTAGGGGTGCCTGGCTTTCATAAAGAAGCTGAAATCGGACAAGTTGGATGCAAAATCGATTAAAGAAAGGTTTGTTAGATATCCTAAAGATAGTTTA
This sequence comes from Macaranga tanarius, assembly GCA_949673435.1. Classification (NCBI taxonomy): domain Eukaryota; kingdom Viridiplantae; phylum Streptophyta; class Magnoliopsida; order Malpighiales; family Euphorbiaceae; genus Macaranga; species Macaranga tanarius. Next base: position 538 of record CATIWO010177114.1, read on the forward strand.
GGGTCTTGCTTTTATCTTCCTGCTGAACAAGTTGTTGTTGTAAGCAAAGATGTTATATTCCTTGAAAAAGAGTTTCTTAAGGAAGGTGGCAAAGGAAGGAAGATAATGTTAGATGAAGAGTCATCTAAAGAAGCCCAATAAATTGACCAAATGGACATTGATCAACCCGAAGAGCCCATTCCAATCAAGAATGTCATCACACCGACTCCTAAAAGGACAAATAGGGTATCTCGTCCTTCGGACATATACAGTTTTCTCCACAATATGCAAAAGTTACATGTTCATAAAGAAAGCATTCATGATGATGATCCTAGTGCATATGAAGAAGCTTTATATGATAAAGATTCTTCAAGATGGCTTGAGGCAATGAGAACTGAGATGAATTCCATGTATGCAAACCAAGTCTGGACACTTATTGATCCACCTAAAGGTATTGTACCTATTAGGTGCAAATGGATCTTCAAGAGAAAGATTGGTGCAAATGGGAAGGTAGAAACCTTCAAAGCTAGGCTTGTAGCGAAAGGGTTTCACCAAAAGCAAGGGGTTGATTATGAGGAGACCTTCTCACCGGTAGCTATACTTAAATTCATTCAAATTCTTCTTACCATAGCCGCACACTATAATTATGAGGTTTGGCAAATGGATGTCAAGACCGCACTTCTTAACGGTTATATTGAGGAAGACATTTTCATGGAGCAATCTAAGGGTTTTGAATCCGAAGAAAGCTCAAAAGTGTGCAAGCTTAATAGATTAATCTATGGTCTAAAATAAGCTTCAAGGAGTTGGAACCATCGTTTCGATGAGGCTATCCATTCTTATGATTTCATAAAGAACGAGGATAAGCCATGTGTTTACAAGAAGGTTAGTGGGAGCCAACTCACTTTCCTGGTCTTGTATGTTGATGACATGCTTCTCATTGGCAATAATGTCGGTATGATGACTTCTATAAAAGTATGGTTGTCTAAAACCTTCTCAATGAAAGACTTAGGAGAGGCTACCTATATTCTCGGGATTCGAGTCTATAGAGATAGATCGAAGAGAATAATAGGCTTATCTCAAAGTTTTTACTTGGAAAAGGTGTTTAAGAGGTTAAACATGCTTGATTCCAAGAGAGGATTATTACCATTTAAGTATGGTATCCATCTTTCCAAGACGATGTCTCCCAAAAACATCTGAGGAAATGGCGAAGATGGCCAAGGTTCCTTATGCTTCAGCTATATGAAGCCTAATATATTATATGTTATGTACTAGACCAGATATTGCCTATGCTGTTAGTGTGACTAGCAAGTTTCAATCCAACCCAGGCTTGGAGCATTGAGTGGCAGTTAAGGCTATCCTTAAGTACTTAAGAAGAATTAAGGATTTAGTCTTGACTTATGGAGGAGGTGACTTACAGCTTACGGGCTTCATAGATTCTGACTTCCAATCAGATATGGATAATAGAAAGTCTATCTCTGGGTTTGTCTTCACCTATAATAGAGGTGCAATGAGCTAGAAGAGTTCCAAGCAGAGTATCACTACTGATTCCACTACAGAGGCCGAGTACGTAGCTGCATCAGATGCTGCTAAGGAAGCTATTTAGATTCAAAAGTTCATTACTGAACTAGGAGTTGTTCCTTCTATTAAGTCGGTAGTTCCTCTCTTCTGTGACAACAATGGAGCCATTGCTTTAGAAAAAGAACCAAGGTCTCACCAGAAATCCAAACACATCGAAAGGCACTATCATGTTATCAGGGAGCTTGTTGGTAAGGGTGATGTGCTCGTGTAGAAGGTAGCCTCAGCCAATAATATAGCTGATCCACTTGCTAAGGTGCTTACACAGCTGCAGTTAGACCACCATATTGAGAAGATGGGTCTTAGATATTGTAGCGAATGGCATTAGTGCAAATGGGAGATTGTTAGTGTAGATGTGCCCTATGGCCATTCATGTATATAGACATTGTATATTTATCCCTATGGCAATGAAATATTCATTTAGATTAAAGTGTTTCTTTATTTGAATATTTACCCTTAGTATTATATTAGATAATTTTATTATCAAGAGCTGATAATATGAGTGACAAACTTATTTAGTACATATACTATAAATATTTATAGTCGTTGGATTAATATTTAGGTAGTATTAATCTCTAGAATATCACCTTTGTCTATTTTTCTTGATCGGTATGTGATATCGATAATGGGAGGTAGTGAGTCTCATACTACTTCATATGAGATATAAGAATAGACATGTGGATACTCATGTGATGAGTGGATCGAACAGTGACGTAAGTTTTGTGATTGCATGAATATTCAATTAATTCAATAATTACAATCTTAGACATAATGGTGCATATAGTCCTATGACCTGAGGTGACATGGTCATCCACATATGGTTGGTTAGAGTTTGTTACCGCTTATATACTTGTGCTAGCCACATATAGGTATATGGCATGTGATGGCTCTAGTTGGTTATATGTAGGGATGAGTGATCGGCCAAGATGGAATTCATTACCTAGAGTGAACCGAGATAAGATTCTATGCTATCTAAGTTATTCTTGATGAATAAGAACCTGGCTAGGTCAAACTCGACTTAGCCGAAAAGAGTTTCAGTTATAAAAAAGAGTTTCTAGTAGTAGTCATGTTTTATCGAGAATTGAACTTAAGATGAGGTCATATGATTGAGGCAATTAGAGTTTGACTAAACTTTGACTCTAGCCAATATCGGGATCTTATAATGAAGGGACATTTAGTGCATGGTAATTATGTTCTTTGGTTCTTGTGGATCTACGTATAGCATTCATTTCTAATTGAGTAGTCGTGATATCTATGCTAGGGGGTCACTCACGATTTATGGGAACTAAATGTGATACATTAGGATTTTCACATTCAGTATGGAAAGGTGGTTCCATGATATTAAGTGTTAATATCATTTTCTATTGCCATTTAGACTTGAACCTAGTAAATCACATACTCAAGGGTTGCACTTATGATGATTAGCATTAATTTGATTATTAATTAAAGAGTTTAATTAATTAAATTGGATTTGCGCGTATATGGGGATCTAGCATATCCCAAAATCTAAATTTAAAGATTGGAACTTTATTGCATTTAAACAAATATTAATTTGGGCTTAATTTAATATGTGATATTAAGTTTAAGACTAAATTAATATTTTCCTTCCAAATATATATGGACAGGGGCCATGAGATGGACCGTGAGAGTGATGGATGATGGATATGGCCCATAAGATGGACCATAAGGATTGGGCTTTGTTTAAAGTGTTTAAGCTAGCCCATTAGTTATTTAGTAAGGATTGGGCCATCTCTAAGTGTAGAGAAGCCCATATCCTATGCTTTGGCCAAAGCCCATTAAGTGTTAGTGGGAATAGGGATAAGGATATCCACGCAACTAAACAAAGCCATTGGAAGAGTGTAAGACACTCTAGGACATGTAGCAAACTTGGTGACCAATCTTGCTATAGTAGTAAGCTTGGTGGCTACTCTTGTCCATATAGCAAACTTGGTGGCTACTCTTGTCCATGTAGCAAACTTGGTGGCCAATCTTACTATAGTAATAAGCTTGGTGGCTACTCTTGGACTTGTAGCAAACTTGGAAGCTACTCTTTCTATAGTAGCAAGCTTGTGTATAAAGACACTCAAGTTAATAATATTATATTGTCTTTGTTATTATATAAGACAAAAGAGTTGTAGAGACAACTTCTTGGAGAATTTTTGGCTAAGGCATTTTGAGAGTGAGTTTGATTATTCTAAAGGAAAAGAAAAGTTGAGAGTGTCTCTTCTTCTTCTTCTTCTCAATTTCATATCGTAGAGAACCAAAACATATCACAAGATTTATGATTTCTCTAACCTAAAGCCTTAGTTGTACAACTGTTATACAAGGCATATCCATCATTCTTGGGAGGTAGCTATTGAGTTTTATATTTTCGAGATTGAAGAAGCTTTCAAAAGCTCTTGGGTCATTCAAAGAGAGGCTTGTGTGGAGAGCTTGATTGATCTTAAAGATCATCCTTAGAGTAATCCGTGTGTCTCGAGCTAGAGACTTCACACTTAGGGAGCTCGGAGCTAGTGATCGCAACAATCAAAGCTTGTCAAGGGTTCTACACGCTTGGAAGTTTTGTAAGTGTTACTTGACTTTTAGTATGTAGGACTTGTAATATGATTACATGACTACTTGATTGTTTATTGTTAAAATATTGTTCATGATGCATGATTAGTTATGTAAGAGTGCATGTTATTTGGGTCTTGGGCATGGAAGGGTTCAAACTTGGTGCAAATATTGCATGCAATCAAAATTTTTAAAATTCCATATTTTTGGTTACTTTGATCTCCCCTTCAGTCAAGTGGTATCAGAGCCCACTTATCACCTTGCAAGTGTTGTGATTATGCATGATGATATTTGCAAGTGTTGTGAATATGGTGATTGTGCATGTTAATGGTTGCAAGAGTTGTGATCAATTTGTTCATTTAGTGTTGTTTTGTATGCTAAAATATGGATATTTACAAGTATTGTAAATATGGATAAATGTTCATTATGTTAGTTATACATGACTACTTGATTGTTTGTTGTTAAAATATTGTTCATGATGCATGAATAGTTATATAAGAGTGCATGTGATTTGGGTCTTGGGCATGGAAGAGTTCAAACTTGGTGTAAATGTTGCATGAAATCAAAATTTTTAAAATTTCACATTTTTGGCTGCTTTGATCTCCCCTTCCTTCACACTCAACACTCGTATTTCACTCAATGATGTGTTTGATGTGGGTCAAATATAATACCCTAGTTTCTAAGACAAAGTATGAAGTAAGTAGCATGTGATTTGGGTCTTGGGCATGGAAGAGTTCAAACTTGGTGCAAATGTTGCATGCAATCAAAATTTTTAAAATTCTGCATTTTTGGTTGCTTTGATCTCCCTTTCCTTCACACTCAACACTCGTATTTCACTCAATGATGTGTTTGATGTGGGTCAAATATAATACCCTAGTCTCTAAGACTAAGTATGAAGTAAGTAGGGTGTCGAACACTCGAAAATTTGGAGTAATTTTATATTAATCGGATAGATAGTTAGATGGATAGGAAAATAATAATGGTGAAAATGTTGATTTATTCTAATTATTCTAAATAATTAGTAACTATGCTAATTAATCTAATTATTCTAATATCAAGTTCAAATAGGGTTCATTAGAACTACAATTCGAAATTTATCAAGAATTACAAGAAATAAACAAATGATTACATGAAATGATTATAAAACATGGTATAAGTTCTAAAATCAATTCTCATTGTTAATTAGACCTAAAGTCCTTAAGAGCAACTCTCATTGTCAATTAAGGATAATTTCATTTAGAGTCTACAAGCACTCTCATGACATTGTAGAGATAAATAAAATCCATTTAATTACCATGCAAGGTTTATAATTTTTAATCCTTTAAATAGAAATCTTTGTCTCCAAGTGATTTCATTACCTTTAATAATTCAATTGTATTTCCACTAAGTGCACTAACTCTTATAGCATACAATTTGATTAACAAGTCATATATGGTGGCCAATCATACACAACACATTCAAACTTATAATTGATATCAAATCATTCATATAACATAAAATAAAAGATGTAATTCATTGATTCATTCTTCCTTGCAATTCTAACAAACAATGGCTTAGCAAGGTGCATATTAAACATAAAACAACAACAAAAAGGTATAATAAACATCAAGTACTAATAGAGAGAAAGATAGAACTTGAATGTAGATAACCTTCTTAATGTATCCTTGACTTGCTTGAATGATCTTCTCTTGATACTTTGAATTGTACTAATAATACTAAATTAACAAAGATAATACTTTAAACAAAATAACTAAGTGTTTTATAATATGTAATTATGTCTAAAATAATGTCAATACATATATTTATAGGCCTCCTAGACATCCCAATTCGTACACTTTCGGAGAGGGGTCAAAATTGAAAGGTTGTAAAGAAAAGGTGCCTAAACTACTCGGCAAATTATGTCGAGTCGGGTGTGAGTCGGCACATCTGCCCTTTATCTCGACTCAGCATAGATGGATGACTCAGCACACAGCTGGAAGGCAAGGCTCGAGTCGGCACCAGTGAATGGAACGAGTCGGCATGAGTGGGTTAGTCGGCACAACTGCTTGCTGTCACGAGTCAGCACTGGTGGAATGAGTCGGCACGCCTCCTGAATTGCTTCTTTTAACTTTTTGAACACCAAACTTTATTCTATTGCACTCCAAAACAACTTCAAGCTTGAGATTAGTCCAAAAGAACCTACAAATTATATAAATGACATAAAAGCATATAAAAACACACAACAAATACTAATAACATAAAAATTAAACACAATGCAAATGCAAATTAATTAAAAAGTCAACAAAATGATCCTAAATTACTATGCTATTTTGTATACTATCAAATTCCCCCACACTTAGACCTTGCTTGCCCTCAAGCAAGAAGTAAAAATCTAAGCAAGAAAAACAATAAAAATTTCATCCTTTCCAAAATAAATGTAGCCATCTTAACAAGTCATTCTAATAATGAAAGAAATTTTGTAAAAAAAGATAGTTAACAATTAACTTTCAATGCTCAACAATGATAGAGGAAGCAAGTCTCATAGCATAAGCAATAAGTTAACACATTATCTCAATCTATTAATAACAAAATCAAGAATATAAAGTCAAGGTGCTAACCAAGCTATCTAGCCAAAATATTCATTCTTCAAACTTATCAAATTCTCCCACACTTAGACCTTGCTTGCCCTCAAGCAATAAGTAAAAATCTAAGAAAAACAATAAAAATTTCATCCTTTCCAAAATAAATGTAGCCATCTTAACAAGTCATTCTAATAATGAAAGAAATTTTGTAAAAAAAGATATTTAACAATTAACTTTCAATGCTCGACAATAATAGAGGAAGCAAGTCTCACAGCATAAACAATAAGTTTAACACATTATCTCAATCTATTAATAACAAAATCAAGAATATAAAGTCAATGTGCTAACCAAGCTATCTAGCCAAAATATTCATTCTTCAAACTTAGGATTTCTAAAAACACAAGTAGGATAAGAATCAAGCACACGCATAAACTACCATTTCTCATGGCATTTTTAGATACATGTTTTTTTATGTTTTTGTAGTGGGTGCATTTTGTGCTCCATCCCACTATTTTTTTTTTCTAGTGGGTGCATTTTATACTCCATCTCACTATTTTTATACTTGCTATGTCACATACTCTTTCTGAATGAATACAATTAAGGAGCAAACTCACTTACACATAACTTACTCAAGATGCATCATATAACGAGCATAAAATTTTTACTATATATATTTTTTTTTTTCGTGTCCTCATCCATTATTGAAATGCTAGTCTTTCATATTATGGCTATAGTTTCCTTTAAGCTACCTAAGTCCTAAGAAACTTAAGCTTAAATTCTTAGTATCTTAGCTTTAAGCATAGTTAGAAAGTAGACTAAAAATTCTCTAAATTTTGAAAATAATAAAAAGAGATAATAAGGAAAATTTAAAGACTATACTATATGAAACCTTTAGATTCTACCAATTGAGCATAAAAAATTAAATATTAACATGGAATAAAAGTAAAACTTCAATCAAAATTAAAATGAACTAGAAAAGAAGCTACTTATTGATGTAGAGAAGATAAAATAATGCAAAATAAACATGGAAAACATACATCATCAACCTAAACATAAACAAAACAAATATGCATAAACAACCTAAACATAAACAAAATAAAATATAAACACTAACATACATAATAACTACTACTAGCTACCCCTTTACTACTAACATTCCTTCTCCCACACTTAAAATACACATTGTCCCCAATGTGAAACATAAAAGAAAAAGTAGGGAAAAGAAAAAACTCCCTCAATCCTCCAAAGGAGATAGTGGTGGAGACTCAATGGTATGTCCACAATGTGCAAAGTATTATTGCATCTTGTACTCCATTCTCCTTTGGCAACGATCAAGTTAGTGATTAAAAGCCTCCATGCCACTCAATTGGCATTGCATCGCTCTTTGGTTTTCCAACCCTTGCTTTTAAATGGGCAATTCTTGACTAGAAGAGCCATTAGCACCTCCTTGCATAGGGTAGGATGGAAAAGGTGCATCATCTTGGGGTACATCTTCTTGTTGCTCTTCATCTCCAACATTTGGCACCTCCTCATGAACATCATCTCCAAAATGTGCTACTTGAACATGCTCCTCATCACCTTGATCACCTGTAATATGTGGATGGGGAATATCCTTCCAATAAGACCTTGTATGTGCCAGGATAAAATGGAAAAAAGCATCTATAACTTCACCTCGCACAAAGGCTTGCTTAGTGAAATAGGAACACTCAATAACATGGTCAAGATCATCAAAATTAACATTAAGAGTTTGTGCAATTATGGTAACAACATGACCATGAGTTAAAGGAACATCTTTATGTGTAGCACTTGTTAAGAGTTGATTGAAAATCCAATATGTTTGAGCCGAAACCTTATTGAATTTAGACTTGTGAAACACAGCACAATAAAGTACCTTATGCAAAAGCCAAAACTTCAAGTCTTTGATAAACATGGCCTTCCCCTTCTTTGGGCGAAAAGGAGGTGGTAAATCGGTCAAGAATGTCCAAAACATATCAACATCAAATGACTTTGGCATGTTACACATTCCATCCTTTTTAAGACCAAAAACTCTTTGCATAAAGGAATAGGTAAGTTGGTGATTCTTGCCTAACAACCTAAACTCAAGGATATGTGAATCATTAGGATTGACTTCTATAGAAGTGTAAAATTCAGTAATAAATTCAACATATGTGGGTTCATGCATAGAAACAAATTTCTTAAGGCCATAATTAGTCAGTAATTGATTAAATGAATCATGCACACCAACATCTTGAAGCAATGAGTTAGGGATGTACTTCCATGAAATAATTTCTCTAAACTTAAGAGTAGTAAATCTATCACCTTCTATATGAGATAGGATAGGAAACTTAGCTTGATATGTGAGTGAAAAATTCTCCTCTTAATGCTCCTCCTCATCATGATCATCCCTCCTTGGCCTTAAGGATGAAGATCCTTTGGTTCTTCCCATGTCAAATAGTATAGAGAAGTGAAGAAGAAAAGAAAAGGAAAAGAAAAGGAAAGGGGAAGAGTGGTTCGGCTATGGAGGAAGAAAAGAGCGAGTGAGAGTTGGAGAAGAAGAAGAAAAACTTAGAATAAAGAAATAGATGAAAAGAGTAAAGAGTGGTGTAAAGAAAATGAAAGAAAAAACAAAAGTGGAGAGAATGAGTGAATAAAAAAAATGTTGGTGATGTTTAAATAGAAAGAGAAAGGATGAAAAAGAGAAGAGTAGAGAATATAATATTAGTAGTCAATGTAATTTTAAATTGGAAAGGACAAAAGGTATGAATAAAAGATTTAGAAGTTGTGTCCTTATTGGGAAAGGACATGACTTTTTAAAATGTGATTCAAAATAGGAGTAGGAGTTATATGCAAAAAGACAAAAATAAATAGAAAAAAAGTAGTAGAATTAAATAGGAAATAAAAAAAATGAAACAATAAAAAATTACAAAGAATAGAAAACAAGAAAATAAAAGGAAAGCAAAAAAGTGTGTAAGGGAAGGGCACGAGTCGGCACCATATGCCGACTTGGCACGTCGAGTCTTTGTCATGAGTCATCACGCAGTACCGACTCGGCACAGAGCTCGCGAGAAAGCTAAGGGATGGGTGGAGGCGGTACACAGTGCCGACTCGGTGCAGAGCCAAGGCAAAAAATAATCCCTTTTTTTTTATAAATATGCATATTTTATAAAACTGTAAAAAAAATCAAAACAAAAATTAAATGAAAGAAAAACAATGTGTATACTTTATAGAAAAATAACATAGACTAAAATAAAATAAACAAGTAAAATAAAGCAATGAAATAAACACAATATAAAATTAATACCTTGCTAAATTTAATGGTCTATAGCTTAACCATACCTTTGAGTACTCAAGGTGTAGAAAGAGAGATTGATTCCTTTGATCAATTGCCTCATCAATCAAATAGGGCTTGAGACAATGGCCATTTACTTTGAAGATTTCTCCCTTGTCATTAGCAATTTCAATTGCCCCATAAGGATTAATCTTGACAACCTTGAATGGACCCGACCACCTTAACTTCAATTTACTGGGAAACAACTTCAATCTAGAATTATAAAGCAGAATAAGGTCTCCCTTATGAAACTCCTTCTTAGCTATATGCTTATCATGCCACAATTTAGTATGATCCTTATACAACTTTGCATTCTCATGGCTCCTCTAATTCATTGAGTTAAAGTAACCTTTTCATTCCCGCTATCTTCAATCAAAGTTCAAAGCCCTTGTTGCCCAATAAGCCTTATGCTCAAGTTCAAAAGGCAAGTGGAAAGACTTCTTATAGATCAATTGGTAAAGAGTAAGGCCAGTGGGTGTTTTAAAGGCTGTCCTATATGCCCATAAGGCATTATCTAACTTCAATGCCCAATCTTTCCTTGATGAAGAAACTATTTTCTCTAAAATCCATTTAATCTCTCTATTACTCACTTTAACTTGCCCACTTGTTTGTGGATGATCTGGAGTAGCCACCTTGTATGTTACCTCATACTTCTTCAAAAGAACTTCAATCACATGATTACAAAAGTGTGAACCACCATCATTAATTAATGCTCTAGTAGTGCCAAACCTTGGAAAAATAATTTTCTTAAGCATCTTCTTGACAACCTTTGCATCATTAGTAATAGTATCTATTACTTCTACCCATTTTGAGACATAATCAATCATGACCAATATATACTTGTAGTCCAAAGAACTAGGAAAGGGACCCATGAAGTCAATGCCCCATACATTAAAAATTTCTACTTCAGGAATTGCTTTCAAAGGCATCTCATGTTTCCTAGACAAATTACCCATTCTTTGGCATCTATCATATTTTAGCCAAAATCTCTAGCATCCTTAAATAAAGTAGGCCACCAAAAACCAGATTAAAGTACCTTATAAGCTAATGCACCAAAGTGTCTGCCTACATCCAAGGAATGACAATGTCTTAATACATCTTAGACTTCATCTTGAGGAATACACCTTCTAATCAAACCATCTCCACATCTCTTATAAAGTAATAGTTCCTCCCAATAGTAGAACTTACTATCATACAAAAATTTCTTATTTTGCCTATAATCAAGCCCATAAGGAAGAACTCCACTCACAAGGTAGTTTGCAAAATCCGTAAACCATGGAAGTTCTTTAGAAGCCAAAGTAAGGAGATGTTCACCATGAAATGACTCATTAATCGGTACACCATCATCATTCTTATTCAATCCCTCTTAATCTAGCCTTGATAAGTGATCCGCAATAAGGTTCTCACTTTTTTATCTCTCACTTCCCAATCAAACTCTTGAAGCATTAGAATCCACCTTAAGAACCTTGGTTTTGTATCTTTCTTACTTAAAAGATACTTAAGGGAAGCATGGTCGGAATACACAATGAACTTTTGCCTCATAAGATATGCTCTAAACTTCTCAAATGCATAAACAATCTTAAGCAACTCTTTCTCCATGGTGGTATAATTAATTTAAGCATCATCAAGTAGTTTGCTAGTATAATAAATCATATAAGGCTTGCCTTCTTTTCTTTGCCCCTAAATAGCCCCAACTGCAAAGTTACTTGCATCACATGTAATCTTAAATGGTTGCTCCTAATTAGGTGGTTACAAAACCGGTGCTGATGTAAGAGCCTTCTTCAAAGTCCCAAATGCATCCATGCATGCATCATTAAATTTGAAAACATTTTCTAGACAATTTACAAAATTAGATCCATAAAAACTAAAGTCATCCATGAAAACCTCAACACAATCATCTATCAAATCACTAAATATTGAAAACATGCATCTTTGGAAAGTAGCGGGAGCATTGCATAAGCCAAAAGGCATACGCCTGAAAGAAAAAGTACCATATGGACAAGTAAAAGTGGTCTTAGCTTAGTATTCGTGATGAATAAGAATTTGATAAAAGACACTAAGCCCATCAAGATAACAAAAAATATGAAAAATTTGCTAATATCTTTATAACTTGATCAATAAAAGGCAATGGAAAATTATATTTCCTAGTTGCTTTGTTTAATTTCCTATAGTCAATACACATATGCCAACCCATGATAGTCCTAGTAAACACTAAGTCATTATGTTCATTTTGCACAACGGTCAAACCTCCCTTTCTAGGAACAACTTGAACAGGGCTTACCCATTTACTATCACTAATGAAATATATGATCCCATTGTCAAGCAACTTAATCACTTCCTTTCTAACCACTTCCTTAAGAGTGGGATTTAGCCTCCTTTGAGCTTCTATAGTAGGTTTAGCATCATCCTCTAAAAGGATTCTATGCATATAAATAGTTGGGCTTAGTCCTTTTAAGTCATTAATTAAATATCCTATTACACCTTTATGTTTATTCAAAACATCACACAAAGAATTTACTTCATCATTAGGTAATAAAGATTTAACAATAAAAGAAAAATAAGAATTAGAATCAAGAAATGCATACCTTAGAATGGAAGGCAAAGGTTTAAGCTCCAAGTTAGGTGCTTCACTTGGTGAGGAAGGCTTAGGATCCTCCTCCTTCCTTAGTGGCTCATATCTTTGATACCTATAAGGATAAGTATATGGAGTTGATTCCAACATTCTTACACAAGCTACATCCTCCTTGTTGGAACGTTTCTCATCAGCCCCTTGTGATATAGAGATCACCAAAGGGTCCTTACCTACATACTCATGTACAACATCATTCACACATTCATTAATTATATCAAGTGAATTTATCCTTTCACAAACTTCAATTGGTAGAGTTGTCTTAATCATCTTGAAGACATAAAAAAAACTATGGTCTCATTATTCACTTCCACCTTAATTTTGTCATTTTTCATGTCAATGACCACCCTCGCAGTCACCAAAAATGGCCTCCCCAACAATATAGGAATTTTGGGGTCCTCCTCTATATCCATCACTATAAAATCTGCATGAATAATAAACTTACCCACTTTGGTGGGTACATTCTCAAGCACACCTAGTGGATATTTAATAGATTTATCTGCCATGGAAAGACATATGGTAGTAGGCTTTAAATCACCTACATCTATCTTCTTATATATAGAATAAGGCATTAAACTCACACTTGCACCTATATCACATAAATCTTTATTAAATGAAATATCACCAATCCTACAAGGAATAGTAAATGAACCTAGATCTTTGAGTTTTAGTGGAGTCCTTGTGAACAATGCCTTAGACTCTTCAACAAGTGAAACTAGCCCATACTCTTCCATTTTACCCTTGTAATTAACAATATCCTTCAAAAATTTACCCCAAGAGGGCATATTTCTAATGGAATCTATAAAAGGTATGGTAATGGTTTTGTCTTTTATATGATCAAGAAAAGTACCAAATTGCTTATCAAGATTGCGCCTTATGAACCTTTATGGGAAAGGTAAGGTTCTAAGGTCAACCTTTGGCTTACCTTTTTTACTTGATTCTTCATTATTAGTATTCTCTTCCACTCCACACTTATCATCCTTTGTACCCGTCACACCATCATCAATTTTTAAATCCACCACACCCTCATCATCATCCTCATTCACCATTTTCTTCTTACTAGATGAAGCACCTCTAACTTCCTTGCCACTTCTCAAGTTTATGACTTGACAAGATTCCTTAGGCTGAACTTCAAGTTGACTAGGTAGTCTTCCTAAAGGTTGAGGGGTTGAAGAGGCTTGCTGAATAATTTGGTTTTCAAGGATTCTATTGTGGGAAATAAGTTGATCAATTCTTGCATTGAGTTGCTTGAATTGGTCCTTATATTATTTGTTGGTGGTTGATTGTTGGTTTATGAATTTCTCCATAAGATCTTCTAAGTTAGACTTTGGTGGTGGTTGTGGATTAAAAGAAGGATGATTTGGTTTCATAGGAAAACCGGGTGGATTTTATGGTTTGGAAAAATTTTGGTTAAATAGAGGGTTTAGTTGAGATGATGGATTTGACCAAGAGAATCGGAGATGGTTTCTCCATTGAGGGTTATATGTGTTTAAATTCAGCCATCCCTCTTTGGTTGAAAGCTCCTTGCACAAAACTTACATCCTCATTAGCATTAGAATTCATATTGCATTGAGAATATGAATGAGATCCTCTATAAAGCTCACAAGCAACATTAGCATCATCAATAGAATTAACTTGAGATTTACTTACCAACTTGGTGAGAGCATCTACCTTAGCACTCAATAAGTTGATGGTGTCAAGCTCCAAAACTCCTCTTGCTGTTGCCATTATTGGCTCATCACCCATGTATCCTTGAGATGCAAGCTCTTCAAGTAGAATAACAGCCTCCTTAGCTGTTTTATCCATCCATTTCCCACTAGAGGCTGCATTGACAATATTTCTATTCTCGTTCGTTAACCCATTGTAGAAAATTTGAGGGATCATCCAATCGGGCAAGCCATGATGTGGGCATTGCCTTTGAAGCTCCTTGAATCTCTCCTAAGCTGCATAGATTGTCTCACTTCCATTTTTCTTGAAAGTGGTAATCTCATTGCAAAACTTGGCAGTCTTTTGTGGTGGAAAGTACTTGTGAAGAAATGCTTGCTTCAATTAGTCCCAAGTAGTGATTGATTCACTAGGTAAACTAGCAAGCCAAAGTTGTGCCTTTTTCTTGACTGAAAATGGGAAAAGCCTAAGCCTTATCGTATCATCTATCACTCCATTAATCTTGAAGGTAGCACACACATTGAGAAAAGTTAATATATGAGCATATGGATCCTCTCCTTGTAGACCTCCAAACTGATTGTTTTGCACCATTTGTATGATGCTTGGTTTAATTTCAAAGTTATTGTTGGCTATTTATGGTGCAGCACCCTCAAGGTACTACATGTTCGTGTTCATCTCTCATACTAACCATGTGGCATAAATCAAATTTTCTTAAAAGATAAGTATATATATATAGAAAAATTTTGTTTTATACACTGAAAATACTTAGTACGTATATTACATAATGTAAAAATATACAGATGCATCAAATTACAAAATTCTTGAATGTCATGATAATGAGGATGGAAATGACCGCACTAAGATTTCCTCAGACCTAACTGAACTCTCTATAGGGCACACTTCAACTCTAGCTAGCTATGCCTAAAAACCATAATTTGCAAACGAATGAGCTCGCAACTCAATAAGTAATTATTAAGATAAGCATACATATAATACTTCTCAAGAACTCATTAAACAAAAATAAATAAATTAGCTAAAATATGGATCACACGGTATAGAACACGGCCATGTTTCGACCCCTGTACCTCACTGTTCAAAATTTAATATACATACATGGCCAAGGACACGCTCGTGTATCTCACTGGATAAAATTACCACCTTAAACACGCCCGTGTCTCAACACATGGTCTGAGACACACTCATGTCTCGGCCTGTATCCACAACCTGACATTCAATTGTACAAGTATCCAATAATTCACGACAGTTTCTCAAAAACATAATGTCAAGAGCAACCTACAATTATTAACATAAATATATATAGATGCACATAATTCATTATCTACACTCCACCATAATCATCACATTCACCCTTAACACTAATCATCCATTTCAAGTAATCCATAAACTTAATTATCTCATTCCAAATATATGCAAATATGATGCAAAGATGCATGTTTATATAAGTTAGTATCCGGCCAGAGCTCTCAATATACGTCACACACGTTTCACACAAAGCTCACTTTTTCTTTTCTTTTTCTTTTTCTTTTTCTTTTTCTTTTTCTTTTTCTTTTCTTTTCTTTTCTTTTCTTTTTCTTTCCTTTTTCTTTTCATATTTTTATTTTTCATTTATATATATGTGGCCATTCCTGAGACTCTCTGCCCAGCTCAGTCTCAGATCTCACACGTATATATATATATATCATATGAATGGCCACATCTGAGACTATCTGCCCAGCTCAGTCTTAGATCTTGGACCTCAATTTTCACACACACATTTTCCTCACATTCCTCACATTCTTCACATTATGCCATATGCATATTTTTCATCATTCTCACAGCATATCAAAATGCATATGTACAATTATATCATCATAATTCAACATCCCTTTTTTATTTTTCATAGTGAATCATAATTAACCTTTCTCACAAGAAACGCATATCAATTCATAGCACCCCAAGTGGCTTGCACTTATAGGTGCCAATATTCATAATCCATCACTACACATGCTCAATTAACCATTCAATGGTCTCACAACAATATATATACATGTATTCATTATTCTTTCTTATAATAACATATTCATATAAATATTCATCATGCTCTCTCACCATATGGCATACTCATCATTCTTGCCACTTAAATGGCATACACAATTCAATATAAGTAAATAACTATAGTTACTTGAAATTCACTACATGTAAGCATTATAATAATAATTACTTACCTCAAGCCTTCAACTCCTTCTTAAATAAAAGCTCCTCTAGTGAGTAGTGTCTCCAATATTCTTATAAATGCCTACATATAATTCATACATGAATTTCACATAGCAAGCATGACTCTTACACCAAACTCGCTATATGTAACTAGGTGCAACTACATGCTCAAGTTTCAATATATCCAATTCACACACATGTCCCAAAATTATGAAAATATTATTGAAGCTAAAACTATGAGTATACTTCAGATTACTGTAATTTCTCAATTTTGACATGTATGAAATTAATTATGGATTTTTGAGTAAAACCGGCCAAAATAGAGTTGACAGCATGAGTAAGAAAATGTCTTACCCTGCCAGATAACTGTAACAGCAAAATCAGCTCAGGGTCAAAACATAAAAGTTATAGGAGACTCTTTGAAATTTTCAAAGCACCTGACCCTGCTCAATTTGGAGTTCTAAAACTCTAGATATCACCCTATAACCAACACATAAGAAAATTCACAATCCAGCCTATATGCTACTGCTGGCAGGTTTAATGCATGAAGTTCATAATACTCTTAAAAATCATAGACTCATCCTAAAATCGCCAAATTTATACAGACTCTATATATATGAGTCTAATTTTAATACCAACTGAATTCACCCAATTATCACATGTAGAGAATTAATTATGATAATTTAAGTAATAACAGGTGATACAATATGATAAAGTGAGCAACAAAATGTCTAGTCTAATTCGACCAACTTAACAGAAGATTTGGCTCAAACTCAAAACTGGAGAGTTATAGAAGACTCACTGAAGTTTCTCTAGAATCAAACAAAACCAGATTTGGAGCCTATAGCTCAAGATATGGCCAAAATAATTGGACTGAAAGACAAAGGAAACATACCCAAATTTAACAACAATCAAAACCTAACTCAGTTAACCAAAATAAATGAATAGCTTACCAAAAATAATGCTTCAACAACTTATGAATTCTATAGCTCCCAAAATATTGCTAGTTGAGTAGAGGTTTATCAAAATCTCCCAAAGCTATCAAAAGTCCCTCTCTTCTTCCTCTCTACAAAATCTCTACACTCCTCATCATAACCCACACACATATATACATACACACACACTCACCCAATCAAAACTCACCAAAAGGCCCCTTTAGTCTTCTTATAATAATTACATATTAATGAATAATTATCATTTAAAATAATAACAATAATATTTTGACAAATATTAATAAATAACACCATAATAACTTATTACCTCCCTAATGAAATGGGCATTTTGCACAATAGCCCACAACTTTCTAAAATAATAATTAACTCCAAACTTTTCTTTTCAATTTAGTCCCTCTCTACACTTATACCCATTCTCAAACTTATATGTAGTCCATTATCTATAATGCTTAATATACAATATATACGTCATAAATACGTATGTTAGAGGGGCGGGTGTTATATTTCTCCCCTCCTAAAAAAATTTCATCCCCGAAATTTAATAACTCACTATCTTCTGAAAAAAAAGATATAAATTTTTTTCTACTTCATTAGCTCTTCTAATTCTCATGTTACTTCTTTAGGTGAATAATGACTTCACTTCACCTTCAGTCGCTTCACCTTTCGATCTAGAATTTCTATTGATTCTTCCACATACGTCAATCTTTCAGAAATCTCTATCTAAGGCTTTGTATCACATAACTAGGATCTTATCTATACCGTTTAATATAAACATGTGGAATACATCATGAATATATAACAATTCCTTTAGCAAAGTCAATTTATATGACAATATTCCACCTTTTTCCACAGTTCATACTGTTCCACGTATCTCGAACTCAATTTTCCTTCTTTATAGATCTTAAAAAGTCCCTATGTAGCCTTCTTAAAGCTATACATACTTTTCCACACTCAAATGAAACCCAAAGAAACTCAGAGACACTCTAAAAACATACTTAACATTATCAATTCAATTTATTCACGATTGTATGGTATTCCATCAATCACGAGTCTCAACCATTTACATCATCCTTTCATAGTCTCTAACACCCTCAATCACCAATTCCATACTAGAAGAGTATAAACATAATCAATAAGCAATTTCATACACATCATACGAATCTCATATCTCAATATTTTATTTAATGCTTTCATTTATTTCAACAATAGGGATAGCATCTCATAATAATTTACATAAATGCAAAGATTCACACTATTACATCTCATTCTTATTGTTTGGTATCAATTGCCTTATTGATGGACACTTAGCCAAGCAACTTATCAATATTTCACATAGTCGATGGTCACAAAGCCAATCGACATATTCATATTTACTCACAAACATATCTCCTTTTATCTCTAATGAACCAAACTCACGTTTGTAATATATACACACTTACAACTATAATTCCAATACCATCACATTTCATAACACAGCTCAAATAACATAATTTATCCAAAATACTCATCATATTAACTCATCTACTCCATCATAATCACACAAAGATAATGAACAAATAAAATTAACACATTTCCTTCATAATCGATGTGAGTCTATATCATTCATATGCATTCTTATTATTAATAATCTATATACAATACTAAATTTACAATATACTCACTTGGTATATCATACAATCAATACCAAGTCCACATATAATTCTTAATATATCAACTCCTAGATAAGATTAATATTCTATTAACAAAATTAATATATCCTTGCATCTCATTCACTATATCTAATAACTACTTACTCAAATACTTTCCACCTCAATGAGTGGGAGTTCTTCCTTACTCTTATAACTCCTATATAAAGCCACACATCTAGTACTTATATAATACATTTCACTTATACTCTAATTTATATAATTCAATCCAGTATGTACAATTCGACTATAACAAAATCATGCATACAAATCTCATAACTCTAATTTTCTACAGGAATAAACATTATGAGTCTATTTAAATAACGTTGGTGGTTACAACTTCTATGAAGGCTGATATTCCGTTTCCATACATTAACTCTTCCATGTTGCTTTCCTTGTTGATCACCCATAATAAGAAATCGAATTTCATGACATCTTGATTACCTTGACTCAATTCTTTATGAGTAAAGACATGTTCAAACTTCTATTATTTCCCACAATTAATGTCTTCTAACTTTATCAATCTAGTTAATAACAAAGAGCCCTAGATCATAAGTTGAAAAAGTCTCCTCATACGATCATAACCATCCGAATATACAGACTATTATTCTTTCTCTTGTATTTACACCTATTCTGTCCTTTGCCTTGAAGCCTTGACATGAGTCACATAACTTCCATAACTTCGTTAACAAATTCTAATCCACTCCCCTCATAATTTTCTTCTCAAAGAAAATAATTCCCTTATTCTCAATATATCTTGCTAAAATATCATACAACTATCTTTCTCTGCCAAGACTATTCAGAAATACTTGCCATATTCTTCTTCATTTGATAACTAAATGCATCATCAAATAAACCAATCACAACTAATTTAAATACCGTTAAAGATCTTGTTTATAAATATCATTCTTATATCTAATCTATTAATCACTTCCAATTACATAATTAGAACTTTATAGTATCCATACCACATTCTGAATGTCATCTCGGTAAGAGAACATTCTGCTGTCTAAAGTCACTAATATCTAATTTCTCAAATTTATTTTTCTTCAAAATACTGTAACATCTTTCTATTAATCAAACGAGTCCTCATCTTAGAAGAATAAATAATTAGTCTTCATCAAAATATAGTTCACTAATTCATAATCAACACATAATTGCTCTTCATCATCCTTGTTCAATATAAATAGAAGTAATGCCATCATAATGTACTATTCAATCCATCAATTTATCCTCTTTCAACTCTCAATACACCGTTCTTTATAAAATCATCAATACTGATGCAATCCTAGGTATATTTAAATTCCAAATCTGCTTTCCAGTACTGAATAATTACCATTATTTCTGAAAAACCTTAGAAAATTGATAATTATAAATTCATCCATTCTTCTCGAATTAATCTTTACTAAATCTTCAACATTCATTAAATAGGCTCCTTGCCTAATTCCAAATCACATATGATATAATCACAATTGAAATCGACAAACATGTACAATTTTTTCTTCACCTACTATCTTTATTTTCTCTACTCACGAATATGTATAATTATCTTTTTACATAACAAATTCTAATATACTGATAGTTCCATACCCAATTTATTTCCAAAATGATACTATTCCTTCTTTCAACTCCATAACTATTAAGTTCATACATTTTCTATCAGGTAATAGTTCTAAGCAAAATCCTTATTACCATCAACTTTTTGTCTTTTAGACTCATCAAATTTCCTCCTAAGTCTTTCCTTCATTAGTTAGCTGAACAAACGCTCACTATATCCTCTAAATTCACATTGTTTAAAACCTAGATTCTTTTAGCTTTGAAAGCTCACTCTCTCTTCCCCAATAATCTTTTCAGCACATAATGAAATTTTCACCGACTCTTTATATGTTTTTTCCATTGATTGACTAAACTAACTTACTTCACACCTTCTAAATTCACTGTTATAAGTTTTTCCCAAATTTCACAATTTCATATCACAACCTATAGATCATATTTCATCCAGTGCACACAAGGCTTTATTATAAGAACCTAATGACAAAAGTTTAATTTACGAGGAATCTACCAAAAATTTGGCAGAACTTCCCCTAAAATATAGACATCTCCCTACTAAAGTAGGGCTAATCCTATAATAAAATAACTGCACTTCTATAAACAATCTCAATTAGGGCTCAGTTATCCACCACACTATAATTACATCTAACTAAGCATCACCAATATACTATTATTGATAATACATGAGCATTGCCAAGATCACAGTGTATTCGCATTAATCTTCACATTTCAATAGCCATAGCTCATTTTATTCCACATTCAATCATAATTCAACATCCTCACAATCCATATATTTATTTTATATCACATCACATATCTTGTTCAAACAATGACGCTGCATAACTAATTCTTTTTACATCAGTATAATCAATTTAATCTAAAATTCTTTTCATACTCTATAATTGTTCTTTGTTATAGGAAGATCACTAATATTGTAAATACCTTTGCACCTTGCTCTCTCATTTCTCATAGTTCTCATAAACGCTATCTACTTACTTTTGACTCTTTATTCTCATCTTTTAATCAATTCACTAATATACCAAAACATGCATCTTATGATGGGGTTATAAATAAAAATTTATTCAAGCTCATATATAAAGCATGCACATGTTTCTATCTAAAATTTGACTCTGCGGACTCATTTGGCCGACAGATTGAGCTCGGTGTCCTCCCATCCTGTCATATGCAATACATATCAACTATATGTCATTTATGACTTATGCATGATATGCCATGAATGCAACTTGTTCTCATATCCCGAGGAAATCTAATCCCTGCTCTAATACCACTTAATGTAGCACCCTCAAGGTACTATATGTTCGTGTTCAACTCTCATACCAACCACGTGGCATAAATCAAATTTTCTTAAAAGATAAGTATCTATATATATATATATATATATATATATATATATAAACTTTTGTTTGATACACTGAAAATACTTAGTATGTATATTACATAATGTAAAAATATACAGATGCACCAAATTATAAAATTCTTAAATGTCATGATGTTGAGGATGGAAATGACTGCACCAAGCTTTCCTCGGACCCACCCGAGCTCTCTATAGGGCACACTTAAACTCTAGCTAGCTATGCCCTGAAAATTACAATTTGCAAAGGAATGAGCTTGTGACTCAATAAGCAATTATTAAGATAAGCATACATATAATGCTTCTCAAGAACTAATTAAATGAAAATAAATAAATTAGCTAAAATATGGATCACATGGTCTAGAACACGGCCATGTTTTGATCTGTGTACCTCACTGTCCAAAATTCAATATACCTACACGGCCAAGAACACGCCCATATATCTCACTGGACAAAATTGCCATCTTAAACATGCCCGTGTCTCAACACACGGTCTGAGACATGCCCGTATCTCGGTATGTGTCCATAACCTGAAATTCAATTGTACAAGTATCTAACAATTCACAACAGTTTCTCAAAAACATAACGTCAAGAGCAACCTGCAATTATTAACATAAATATATATGGGTGCATATAATTCATTATCTTCACTCCACCATAATCATTATATTCACCTTTAACACCAATCATCCATTTCAAGTAATCCATAAACTTAATTATCTCATTCTATATATATGCAAATATGATGCAAAGATGCATGTTTATGCAAGTTAGTATCCGACCGGAAACACACGTCATACACGTTTCACACAAAGCTCACTTTTTCTTTTCTTTTCTTTTCTTTTCTTTTTCTTTATCTTTTTCTTTTTCTTTTTCTTTTTCTTTTTCTTTTTCTTTTTCTTTTTCTTTTTCTTTTCTTTTCTTTTCTTTTTCTTTTTCTTTCCTTTTTCTTTTTCATATTTTTCTTTTTCATTTATATATCCGTAGCCATTCCTGAGACTCTCTGCCTAGCTCAGTCTCAGATCTCACATGTATATATATATATATATCATATGAATGGCCACATCTGAGACTCTCAGCCCAGCTCAGTCTCAGATCGTGGAGCTTAATCTCCACACACACATACGTTTTTCTCATATTCATCACATTATTCCATATGCATATTTTTTATCATTCTCACAACATATCAAAATGCATATGTACAATTATATCATCATAATTTAACATCCCTTTTTCATTTTTCATAGTGAATCATAATTCACCTTTTCCACAAGTAATTCATATCAATTCATAGCACCCCAAGTGGCTTGTACTCATGGGTGTCAATATTCATAATCCATCACTACACATGCTCAATTGACCTTTCAATGGTCTCATAACAATAAAAATACATATATTCATCATGCTTTCTTACAATAACATATTCATATAAATATTCACCATGCTCTCTTACCATGTCATATTCATAAATATATATACTCATCATTCTTGCTACTTAAATGGCATACATAATTCAATATAAGTAAATAACTATAGTTACTTGAAATTCACTACATGTAAGCATTATAATAATAATTACTTACCTCAAGCCTTCAACTACTTCTTAAATGCCCTTAATGAGTAGTGTCTCCAATATCCTTATAAATACCTACACATAATTCATACATCAATTCTACATAGCAAGCATGACTCTTGCACCAAACTCACTAGATGCAACTAGGTGCAACTACATACTTAAGGTTTAATATATCCAAATAATTCACACACATATCTAAAAAATCATAAAAATATTACTAAATCTAGAACTATGAGTCTACTTCAAATTCCAATTGGAATTTCCTAAATTTGACATGTATGGAATTAATTATGGATGTTTGAGTAAAACCGGCCAAAATAGAGTTGATAGCATGAGCAAGAAAATGTCTTGCCCTGTCATACCACCTTAACAGCAAAATCAGGTCAGGGTTAAAACATAAAAGTTATAAGAGACTCTCTGACGTTTTCAGGGCATTTAACCTTGCTCAATTTGGAGTTCTAAAACTCTAGATATAACCCTATAACCAACACATAAGAAAATTCACAATCCGGCCTATATACTACTGCTGAATTCACCCAATTATCACATGTAGAGAATTAATTATGACAATTTAAGTAATAACAGGTCACACAGTGTGATAAAGTAAGCAACAAAATGTCTGGTCTAATTCGACCAACTTAACAGCAGATTTAGCTCAAACTCAAAACTGAAGAGTTGTAGAAGACTCTCTAAATTTTCTCCAAAATCAAACAAAACCAGATTTGAAGCTCTATACCTCAAGATATGGCCAAAACAAATGGACTGAAAAATAGAGGAAACATACTCGAATTTAACAACAATCAAAACCTAACTCAACTAACCAAAATAAATGAATAGCTTACCAAAAATGATGCTTTAACAACTTATGAATCTTCTATAGCTCCCCAAAATATTGCTAGTTGAGTAGAGATTTATCAAAATCTCCCAAAGCTATCAAAAGTCCCTCTCTTCTTCCTCTCTACAAAATCTCTGCACTCCTCATCACTACTTACACACAAATAAACATACACACACACACTCATCCAATCAAAACTCACCAAATGGCCCCTTTAGTCTTCTTATAATAATTGCATATTAATGAATAATTATCACTTAAAATAATAATAATAATATTTTGATAAGTATCAACAAATGACACCACAATAACTTATTACCTCAATAATGAAATGGAAATTTTGCACAATAGCCCACAACTTTCTAAAATAATAATTAAATCCAAACTTTTCTTTTTAATTTAGTCCATCTCTACACTTATACCCATTCTCAAACTTATATGCAGTCCACTATTTATAATGCTTAATATGCAATACATACGTCATAAATACGTATGTTAGAGGGACGGGTGTTACAGATGGAGCCACAATTCCTCTAAAATTACCCATTATATCGGGCATAGCAAAATCACCCAAAGTTCGTCTCTCCGGTTTCGTCATCATGTTCAAATTTTATTGATCCAGTATTCTTTGCCTTTGTTCCCTATGTAGAGCACATAAAGTTAACTCAATTTTAGGATCAAAATGAAAAATATCACTAGCATTTCTACTAAGTCGCATCATGAAAACAAACAAAAATCAAACAATCAATGAAACTAAAACTTACAAAAATTACAAATAATAAAAATAAAATAAAGGCCTAAAACAACCTTTCTCTACCCTAAGTTAGTAAAAATACTAAACAAATTCCTCGATAACGGTGCCAAAATTTGATGTGGGTCAAATATAATTACCCTAGTCTCTAAGACTAAGTATAGAGTAAGTAGGGTGTCGAACACTCGATAATTTGGAGCTATTTTATATTAACCGAATAGGTACTAAGATGGATAGATAAAATATTAATAATGAAGATTGTTGGATTATTCTAATTATTCTAATTAATTTCTAACTATACTAATTAATCTAATTATTCTAAATATCAAGTTAAATAGGGTTTATTAGAACTACAAGTAGGAATTTATCAAGAATTACAAGATAAATAAATAGTTACATTAAATGATTATAAACATGGTCTAAGGCATAAATGCAACTCTCATTATCATTTGTACTTAAAGTCCTTAAATGTAACTCTCATTGTCATTTAAAGGTAATTTATTTAGAGTCTATAAGCATTCTCATATCATTATAGAGATAAACATAATCCATAATATTACCATGCAA
>CATIWO010177127.1:0-30975 GCA_949673435.1 Macaranga tanarius
ACTCATAGAATGTTTCATCATCTCTTTGAAAGAAAGAGTTAATCTCATTTCTGATCCTTAACACCTGTGCAGGTGGTAAGTACTTATTAAAAAAGGTTGTGTAAAGCTTTTGCCAAGTGTTGATGGAGTTGGGTGGCAAACTTGTAAACCATCTCTTTGCTCTGTCCATAAGAGAAAATGGAAAGAGGATCAACCGAATTGCATCAGGCTATACTCCATTCATCTTGAAGGTAGAACAGTACTCCAAGAATCTAGATATATAACCAAATAGATCCTCATGTGGTAGCCCATTGAATGGTGAGTTTTGGATCATTTGAATCATTGCCGGTTTGATTTTAAAGTTGTTTGCTGCTACCGTCGGCCATACAATTGGTGTCTGATCACCCTGCACATTAGGACTCACAAAATCTCGTATAGTTCTCTCACCATTCTGAGGATTTTGAAGAACTTGTTTCCTCGGTGGGTTATTCTCTAAGTCCATCTTACTTGGTGATTGTCGATATATGATTATTTGTTTCTTCTTCTCACGAACTATCTTTTCTAACTCCAAATCAAGTGGTATCAATTCAAGTCCTTGTTTGCTTGCACTTCGCGTATTGTGCATCAACTAACACAAATTCCTGCAATACCACAGTTCGGACCAAAATTAAAAATAATGTCTAAATCAAGCAACACAATTTTCTTACAATATCAATTCCTTGCCAATCCCCTGCAACGGCGCCAAAAACTTGATGTGGTGTAAATTCGCAAGTGCACAGAATCGTATCAAGTAGTAAATAAAGATATCGTCCCACAGAGATTGGAGATTTGAGTACTGAAATAGTCACTATGTTTGATTGTTTAGACAACGAAATTAAGTTTGGAATTTCAGAGAAATAAAACTAAATTAAGAAAGGTAAAAATACAAATTCAATGCAAGGTTTAAAAGCTAGGGTTCTTATTCTCAATTGGACCATTTCAAAGAATTGATTACACAACTAGGTTTACACTAGTTCTAATTCATTTTGAAGGGATCTTAAAAACTATAGATTTTCCTCTCAGATAAACCTATAATTAATTGGAGATTAATTAACACTAAGTTTACCGGCTCTCACCAACCTAATACCTCTTAATTCTAATTTTAAACACAACCTTTGATTAATATTAATCCACTTAATTGTCTCTCAACTAACTAAGTAATTAATAGGTCATTACCATTTCCTATAGTGTCAATTCAATTTTAGGTTGATTAGTCCTAAAATGATATTAAGCTCAACAACAACCAATAAATTAGATCTAGCAACCTAAATAATCACAATAAGCACATGGTCAATTCAGAATAAGAACCCTAAAAAGGATCTAGCTACTCATGTTAAAGAGAAAAGAAAACAAACAAGAAATGAAAACTATTCTGAACATAATAATAATTAAATAAAAGAGTGATACAAGAAAAACCCCTTTCAAATGATGTTAGGAAGCCTTGCTCTTCTAACTTCAAGCCAAGTATCACCTCTACTATGAACTAAACTAATGAAAATGTAAATGTATTATGAAATAGAAACTAAGGTAAAACCAGAATAAAAATAAGAACAACCTAAAAACAGGAATAACCCTTAAATGAAAATGAAATGGTCCTATTTATAGATCTAAAGACCTAGTGAGAAAGGTAATCTAACCTTTCAAACTTTATCTAATAAAAAACTAAGCGATAAGTTCCTTTCTATCTAAACTTCCGCTGAAAACTATCATCTCGTTGGCTGCCACATCAGTCAGGTATGGGTGCGCAAGAAAATGGTATAGCTGCGTAAGAAATAACATATTGCTGAGCCTTGTATCTTGTATGGCCGTGCTCGATTTTGGCACGGCCATGCCACTCTATAACATGCCAAAATTAACTTTCAGGCATGGCCATGCAACAATCAAGCACGACCATGTACATCCCCAACATAGATAACTCTTTATCTTGAGTCTTTAGCCTATCTAAACTTCAAGGATTGATCCAATCTTCATCCCAATGCATCCTATAAAATAAAATTTGAAAGAAATTATCTAAAAACAACTAAATCCCAATAATTTAGATAAAATAACAAAACTAACTAATTCAACTAAAAACTAACTAATAATGCAACAACTAAGCCTAAGATGCAATAAAATAGAGTGCTTAAAATAAGTATTTTTCACACTCATCACCTTACTCCAGAGAAGGTTCAACAGATTAAAGCTTAGACCAAGGTTTTAGCCAAGACTCCAAAACTTTTATGGGCTATCCAAAGTTCATTATCGGCCTTGGACAAAAGTACAGAAGAAGCCTTGGCCATTCAAAAATCTATTCAGGCCGAGCAAGCCAAAATTACTTCTTAAGCATACTAAGCCAATCCAGATAAATCATCTGAACTGATTTTCAAATCCGAAAAAGGCCAATCTTCATTTTTCAAAGATCTATCTAAAATCTTTTATCAAAATGTTTTAATGCCTACTTCCAATTGTTCATAAATTATTTTATCACAATCCAAAAAAATTTTTGATTGGATTTTGAAACTCACTGTTTAGAATATCATCACAGTGGAAGAAAGATTTTTTTAAAAAAATCCATTTCAAACTTTGGAACTCCATTTTCCAAAATTATGGTTTTACAATGGCTAAGATTTAATAAAACCTCAGGAGTATTACTAAACAATTTTGGAGTATACTAGTTCTGCTGAGTTTTAAATATTTTATATTTTCTAAAATACAGTAAGATCCTTCATACACTTGTAATATTTTGAAGGTTTTGAGATCATTTGATTGGGGACAAGATTTATCCAAACCAAAAACATTCCATATAAACTTCAAAACGAAATTGAACTTCTGTATGACCTTTTCCTATTGGGATTATGAACATGCATGGTTTAATGTTTTCCTAATAAAAAACCATAAGAAAACCCATTCTTGTCTCTTTTTCTTCCATGAAAAACTGATATAACCAAGTACCCTTTTAGGTTCTCTCAATGGTGGAAAAATTACAGAGCTATTCATGAAATCCTAAACCTAGAAGTTCAGGAAAGCTTCCAGCTTTTCAAAACCAATTTTAAACCATCCCGGATAGAAAAAATTTCACACCTTTATGTCTTTGATATTCTAAATTCTTTGTTCCTTGGGTATTTTTATGGATATTGGACTTTTACATTACTGAAGAAACCAATATTTTACAAACAAAATCCATAGTGAAATGGTGGAACTCCTTCATTGTTCTAGAAAAGGTATTAAAACCAGTAGTTAGCACTTGGCTTAAAAAGTAAGAATTTTTAAGAGTCCCTCCTGGAGAGATAAGTTTCTAGCACAAAAATCTCATGCAAGTGTAATCCTTGCAGTTGCTAAATCTAAGGAGGAATACTTTGAAATCATGCAGCAATTGATTCAAAATAGAACTGACACTTCATCAACCAACTCTAGAACAGCTCCTTTAGAAGAATCAAAACTCTTTGTAGATATAGGGGATGAAAATGAGGGTGACAGTTTTGGAATCCTTCCTCTTGTAAAACATAATATATAATAATAGCTTGATGGGCTCGAAACATGTAATAGGCAGTCCATGCAAAAAATAAAAGGCTTAAGCATGATGTGTTAATATGAAAGGACGGCACATGCAAAAGTTAGGGCATGTGTATAAAAAAGGTCAATAAATAAAAATTGCAGACTAAGTACTATTCATCAACAGTACTAGTGCGTGACAAATAAAGTACTATACATCCACAATATCATCATGTGAACTACAGATATTGGAGGATAAGATACTATTTATGAATAGTAAATCTGTGTCCAAACAGTTCCTTTCTAGGCCTATAAAAAAGGAGCTTATTTGTTGAAGAAGATAAAACTTTTTTTGGAGAAAAAACCCTCTCTTCTTTTGAAAACCCTTCTCTATTGTACAAAAACAGAATTGTATCTCTTAGGAAGATTTTAACAATTTTCCAAAATATTATACTTACAGCTTTATATAATTTGGCTTGTACTACCAAAACATTGAACTAAACTTTGTATACCTTTGCTTTAAGGAAATAAACAAGAGGTATTTCCAAAACTCTGTGTTAATTTTTATTTACTGATTTATACATGCTTGAGGTAGGATCTATCGCCTGAGCTTATATAGATATATATGTTCATCCTTCATGTATATGGTCAGCTCTGCCACATGTTTATCTATCTCTTTTGACATTTTGATCAAGTAACCTCTTTATCAGAGTATGAGGCCTGATGCTGTTTAATTTATGATTTTTATTTATTACACTTTGTACCCCTTTGATTGTTGGGTGTTAGTGGTATCAGAGCCACTAATAATTTTGGAGTATACTGGTTTAAAGTAGGTATTAGTTCTACTTTGAACCATTAAGGTTGAGATCAAATAGGGAAAAATAACAAAAAGACTCTAAGCTGGTTCAACTTCTAGTCTCTAAGTTAGCTGAAGAATCTAGTGATGATGATGAAACCTAGAATCTTTTAGAACATCAAGCATTAGCAAACATAAAGAAATATAGACTTTACAATATTAACAACTCTTAGAGATGCTAGGTTCAAAACTTTTGAGGATTCCATGTTAGGAACCATAAAGTCTAGTCTTTGTAAAGGTCCGGTATTGTTTAACTGTTACCCAAACTTTACTATTTCTCTAAGTGGCAAAAATGTTTTGAAATCATTAGTTTTGCAAATAAAAATGCATAACTATCACATGATTGAAGGCTCCATCCTGGTGGTAT
This sequence comes from Macaranga tanarius, assembly GCA_949673435.1. NCBI lineage: Eukaryota > Viridiplantae > Streptophyta > Magnoliopsida > Malpighiales > Euphorbiaceae > Macaranga > Macaranga tanarius. Next base: position 4,713 of record CATIWO010177127.1, read on the forward strand.
TAATTTTTAAAGTACATTATAAAGCTATGATGTCTACTTTCAACACAAAACATCGATTTCAAAGTAGGAATGGAGAAACACTCTTACTTCAAATCGATATTACCAAATCCAACATGGTCATACTAAAACCCATTCAGCAGAAATAAATAACTCTTCCTCAAGACTGGATTCTTAAAGGAATTATTAAACCTGAGCCATAAAAACCAGAGGTGCCAATACCAAACACACACATCAAGAAAATAACCCAATACCAAAATGGTAAGGTAAACATTTCTTTTGATAAAAGATCTACCAGTTCTAGATTTTTTGATAATTTATTGGAAAGGATAGATTTGAGAAGAGTTTCTCAAATCCCTTATATTATAAACCTTCCTTACAAAACCCGTGAAAGTGAGCAGGCAAATATGCACCCAGACTTGCCAAAAATCATAAATTTACCATATAAACCTCAGCCTCCCTAGTATTCTACTTTTGATATACCATCAACTTCTCTATAAAATATAGAGTATAGTGCCAACATACTAAAAGCAATCTACAATGAAATCGAGTCAGAGATAAAAAGTCGTCTCTCCTAAATTCTCCAACTACTTCAGCTATCACAGAAAATATAGCACATGAGTTGAATGTTTTGGAAATAGAATTTGAAGTTGATAAAACCATATTATATAAGAATTTTTATGCATCCTATAATTTTAAAATGAGATTATGGTTTTTCAAATATTCTCTAAATAAAAGAGAGCATATACAAGATTATTTTTACAATTATATAAATTAGCCTAAAATCCATATTTTATTCTTTGATTAGTTTGAAATATATGCATCTGAAAATAACATTTTATATCCTTTCAAAGCCATTCATCCTATTGCTACAAGGAGAAATCTAACAGTTTGGGAAACTTTAAACGGTCATACCATAGGGTCTCAGCATCCTTCTCTTAGGAGAGTCAGAATTTCTATAGGACAAGAAGTCATAGAAGGTTGTCCTTTTTAGAAGCCTCAGGATAGTGACTCTGCCAACTTGAAAAATATAGTGTTTCAGAATAACTATACTAATTCACACCTGAACACTATAGGGAAACAACTTTTTAGACTAGAAAGACAAGCCTAAAAATATATTATCTTCTCTTAGTCTATATGAACATATGATAAAAAGCTTAAAAACCTCATGTTTAAGCCCTATCAAATCTCTAGTTTAGCCCAGTAAGAAATTAGGAGCAACAAAGCTGAGTTCCTCAAAGCCATTAGGGAGCAGCTTAGTAGAATAGAGCCTTCTACCTCTGTTAGAAGCCATATAGCCCCTGCCACTCCATAGTCTATCCACTAAAGTGTTAGTGTTTTTAATAAGGCTCAAGAACCTATCTCAGATGATGAAACAACCTAGGAACCATCTCCTAAAGCTGTTAAACTTCACTAGTCCAACCCTTATCATCAAATAGGTTACTACTAAAACAGTTACCAGAATGAGTACTATATCCTTAACTTTTTACTGCAGATGACAATCGCATCTAATGCTTATAAGACCTGTGTAGGTACATCTGATAGAACTGTCGCTGGACTCCTAATAGCAGTATTTTTAGGATAATTGAAAGGATGGAGGGATTCTCAACATACTCAATAGCAACAGTTAAATGTTCTCAATGCCATCCAAACTGGTGAAGAAGGAGAACCCATTCTTGACCATATAGACAACCCTATTCAGGATGTAGTGTCAACTCTTATTTTGACCATAACATATCATTTTATAGGAGATGCTTCATACTTTAAGGATAAGAATGCAGACTTATTGTCTAACCTTAGGTGTAAGAACCTCTATAATTTTCTGTAGTGTAAGTTAACTTTCCTTTCTAGAGTCATGCTTAGAGAAGACTTTAGTTAACCTTTCTGGAAGAAGAAATTCCTTGTAGGCCTCCCTATATTGTTAGGAGAAAAGGTTATGAATTTTATTAGACAAGCTTTTAGAAGCCATATTATTCCCTATTATCAACTCACCTAAAGTGAGATGATCAGTCTCACCTAAAAAGAAGGTCTTAGAATCTGTCAGGATCTTAAACTTCAAAAATATCTTAAAAAAAGGTTAAAGAAAACTAGACAAAAACTAGAAACCTTCTGCGTGCAGTTTGACCCAACCTTGAGTCTTACCTAAAACTAAACCTGTAAGGGAAATTGCAAAAAGAGTCGTCCTCTAAGAAATCTTCCTCCTTTAGGAAGTTTAGAAAATACTATAAGTCTAAACCTCAAGAAAAGTCCTATTATAAGAAACCTTTTAAGAAAAACTTTAGGAAATCCAAAACCTCTAAGCTCAGGAAATCAGATCTCAGAAATGTCATATGTTTTAAGTATGGTAGGAAAGGTTATATTTCTAAATATTTTAAAGTCTCTAGGGAACTTCAAGAACTTCAGTTAAAAGAAGACACTCTAGCTAAAATAACAACATTGTTAGTAGAAACTTCTGAGTTTGAAACCAGTTTGAAAGTCTCCTCTGATGATCATAATCCTCAAGTTGATGAGATTATGACTCCTCCTTCATCCACTAAACTAGGATCAGATTCTAAGTTTGAACTAAAACAAGTCAATGTGCTTACTAAGGAATAAACTATGATCTTATATGTTATCTAGCATATTAATAATCTGAATATACAGAAAAAATATCTTGATCAACTAAGGCAATCCTTAGAAGAAGAACCTAAACCTAAGGCCTCTAAACTCCTTTCTACCCGTACTGGTATGTATGATCTTATTGCCATCTTGAATAGAAACAAAGCCAATAGCAAATCAGTAGGATCCATCGAGGAACTCTAAGCAGAGGTTAAAACCATTAAGTCTAAGATCAAACGACTTAAAGAAAAATAATAAAAAGATTGTGAGCTGATTCAACTTCTAGTCTTTAAGTTAGCTGAAGAATCTAGTAATGATGACGAAATCCAATATCCCTTGGAACATCAAGCATTAGAAAACATAGAGTAACTTCTAGAGGACTATCTGTGCATTTTAAATGAGGTTATTTTAAGAAGTATCTCATAAAGCTCACTTTTATTTTTTATAAAGATTTTAAAATTAATACAATTATTTTATTTGATACAGGAGTTGATTTAAACTATGTTAAAACCAGTCTTGTGCCAAAACATTTTTTAAAAAATAAAGCAAGGGCTTGATTCTCTTAATAAGTTTAAAATGAAAATTGAAGGAAAAATAGAAGCCAGTTTTTTAAACAATTGATTTTTTATTAAAACTCCTTTTCTGCTGATTTCCAACTTGAGTCATGCAGTAATCTTAGGGACGTCATTTATTAATATAATGACTCCCTACAAGACTACTCATGCCTCAATAAATTTTAAAATTAAACATATAAGTCTATCTTTTCCTCAATCAAATTTTATTAATTGGGTAAAGGTAATTACCCCTCTGAAAATTGGGAAAGGACTAAAGATGAAGGAGTAAGGAATTTAAAGATTAAAGTAAAAAAATATTATTAATAAATATATATTGTAGCTTGGAGAAAGAGATTTACTACAACAATAAAAATATAAAAATAATACTAAAATCTTGGAGGAGTGGATTTACTATAGTAACAAGAATTTTAAAAAAAAATTAATGTAAAGAAAAAAAGAATAAGAAGAAGGAACAAGAAGAAGAAAAAATTTAGGAGCTTTGGTTTGATTGAAAATTAATTGGGTAAAAGAAATTACCCCTCTGAAATTGATTGGAAAAAAGTTTAAGCCTTGATTTAAAAATTATATAGGTAAGTTAAACATGTTTTAAAAAAATATTTAACCCTCTGAAATTGAGATATGAAACTCTAGAATAAATTAGAATGAAAAATAGATTCTAAAATATAGCAGAATAGAGTCTGGAATGTTGCAGGCCCCTCTACCAGGTCACTCAAGTGATGCCTCAGCATAGAGGAGGTGCCTCAGCACTGAGTAGGTGCCTTTGTGCCTTGAGCTAGCAACTGGACAACCAAAACTTCAAAAACGAAAACGTAACTTCAACCGAATATATGTAGACACATATATGAACACTTACTTTATTAAATACAATAAAAAAGGGACTGAATGAGACTTAGTTTTAGTAAAACATTTATAGCTAATTTTAACATATGTATATATGTATATACAAGCTTTATCAATTAAAGAAATGATTTCATATTTAAGAAATAAAGAAGTTTAAGCAAAAATGCTACAATATCCAAATTCTAAGTGAATACGGGGAATTCATTCAAGTCTCTGACAAAAAGACTGAAGATATGAAATGTTTTAATTAAACCAATTGTAAGAATGCTTTTGGGAATTTACAATAAGAATGTTCAAATGGGAATGACATTGTGAAAGGAGATTCATAGTAACCAAAAATGGGTTAAGCGGAATTTTTAAAATTTTAACCACATACAACTCTTGCACGAATACTAAAATCTCACCTAGCCCAAGATCACATCACAAGAACATTTACATGACTAAAAACATGCATCATGGACAACATTTTTAAAATATCAAACAACACAAAGCATCATAAGCCAAAAGTCCTACAATCTAAGAGTTTAGTAATACTTACAAACTCCTAAAGTGTGTAGCACGCTTGACAAGCTTTAGGTTATTATGATCTACAAGCTCCAAGCTCCCCAAATGTGAAGCCTCTAGCTTAAAACACACAAGTTACTCCAATGAGATATCAAGGATGGTGGAGAACTACCCACAAACCTCTCTTCTTAAAGATGTCCTAAGACACTTGCTAGAAGTTCTCCAAACTTGAATGTGTAGGACTTTGTAGCAACCTCCAATGGATGTCAATGATGGATATATATTTTTACAACTCTTGTACAATAATGGCCTTTAGTATAAAAGCTCACAACACCTATGATTTTATTAATCTCTATACTTAGATGAAGAAGAAAGAAGAAGATGATATCTCAACTCTTGATAATTATCTTTATTTTTTCTCTATAGTGTAAGAATAAAAAAAGCTCTCTAATGTACATTGGTTTTTTGTCTTTACAAAAACCACTAACTTAAAGACATGCATATGATAATAGCTTGAGTGTTTTACACTCAAGCTATATGCATATGTGAGGTTGAGTGTCTCACACTCAAGCTACATGCTTAAGCTTACACTCAAACTACATGCATATATGCCTTTGAGTGTCTCACACTCTAACTATATACATGCATAGCTTTTTGCTTAGGTCGCCTTGCCCTTTTAAATAAGTGGGATTAGTTTGGTTATAAGTATAACCTTAGCCTTTGACTTCATTAACTCTTAATGAGTTGAGCTAAGGTCTTTAGCTTGTTTAACTCTTAAACAAGGCCTATATATATATACCAAACTAATTAAGACAATTCATAGGCTTGTTTAACTCTTAAATTAATTCCAAATTTTATCCATTATATTTAATCCTTATGGTCTATCTCATGGCCCATATCCATACTACAATTAGAGGTAAATATTAATTTAGTCTTTGAACTTAATATCACATATTAAATCAAGTCTAAATTAATATTTAATTAATCATAATTAGTCCTAACCTTTGAATTTAGATTTCGGGACATGTTAGATACCCGCATATATGCAAATCCAATTCAATTGATTTAGTTAATTAATTAAACTCTTGAATTAATAATTAAATTAATAATTATCTTCATCGGCGCAACTCTTATGTGTGTAACTTACTAGGTTCAAGTCTAATTGGCAATGGAAAATAATATTAACACTTAATATTATGAAAACACCTTTCCATGCTAAATGTGAAAATTTCAATTAATCACATTTAGTTCCCATAAGTCGTGAGTGACCCCTAGCATAGATGTCACGACTACCCAATTTAAAATGAATGCTTTCCATAGATTTACAAGAACCATAGAATATAATTTCCATGCACTAAATGTCCTTTCATTACAAGATTCTGATATCATCTAGAGTCATGGTTTAGTCAAATTCTAATTGCTTCAATCATATGACCTCATCTTTAGTTCAATTCTTGATAAAATATGACTATTACTAGAAACTCTTTTTCAGCATCGAAATGCTTTTCGGGTAAGTTGAGTTTGATTTGGCCAGGTACTTATTCATCAAGAATAACTTAGATAGCATAGGATCTTATCCTGGTTCACTCTAGGTAATGAATTCCATATTGGCCGATCACTCATCCCTACATATAACCGACTAGAGCCACCACACGCCATATATCCATACATGCCTAGCATAGGTACGTAAGCGGTATCAAACTTTAACCAATCATATGTGGATGACCGTGTCGCCTCAGGTCAAAAGACCATATGCACCATTATGTACAAGATTGTGATTATTGACAAAAGTGAATTTACATGCAATCACAAATCTTACGTGATAGTTCGATCCATATATCACATGAGTATCCATATGTCTATTATAATATCTTATATCAAATAGCATGAGACTCAATACCTTCCACTATCGATATCACATATCGATCAAGGAAAATAAATAAAGGTGATAGTCTATGGATTAATACTACCCTTATATTAATCCAACGACTATGAACATTTATAGTATATATATTAAATGAGTTTGTCACTCATATTATCAACTCTTGATAATAAGCTTATTTAACATAAAACTAAAGGGTAAATATTCAAATAAACTTAACACTTAATTTAAATGAATATTATTTTATTGTCAATTAGAATAAAAGTACAATTTTATCATACAAGAATGGCACTAAAGCACATCTATACTAACACATTGATGATTTACAAAAATGACAATTAAAGAAAGTGATGGGAAATGGATGTAAAAAGAAAGGCATGACAAAATAAAAATAATACACAAATACATGAGAACTTTTAAAGAATGATATAACAATGAGCACAAGCACATATGGCACTAAGAGATAGTAAGTTAATGTCAGAGACATGGTAGAGTTCGATGAGTAAGCACGATATGTTTGGGACACATCCTTTTATCTTATGTGATGAGATGTAAGATCGTACGTGGGATATGGCATTCGAAAGGAATTGACAGAAATATAATTTAGCTCTGTGTGAGTAATGTGAATACGACAAGGCCTTATTTGTGGAATTTGCTTTGGGTTGTTATAAACATTTATCCTGGTGGCATGAAAAAAGTGTAGTAATAATATGTGCTTATTAGAAATGCTTTAAAATGTGCAAATTTTTCTTGACTACACTGTGATCTTTAAATATTTACTTTTGAGATTTGTTATTAGGGTTCTAATGTGATGTTATTCTTTGGGTAATTTCTATTTGTACCCTATTTCACTCACTAAGTATTTTCTCTCAGAAATACTCAACACTCCTTTTTATATAATTTTTTTTGAGTAATAGGTTATTGTGGGTAGCTGTTTGGAAGATAGTTTGGTGTATAGTAGGTGAAGTAGGTACAACGGAGAACCTCGAAAGGAATGCTCTGTTAGAATATTTTATAGTAGATATGTTATATGTTTGAGTAATTGGTATTCAATAGTGTTGTAATAATGAATTTATGAGTAATAAATTACAAGGATAATTTTGAAATAGCTATCTTGTAATTGTTATTTGAACAAATAGGCTATATTATATTCATATGTTTAAGTTGTAAGGGTTAAAAAGTAATGGATAAGATAGAAGTAATACTTGGCCTTAATAGTGCTCAAGTTATATAGGTCAAGGGTGCGATCTTCTAATAAGAGTATTGGTAGGATTAGGTGTTACAATTTTAGTATCAGAGTTGCAAGTGGGGATGAGAGGAGCAGTGAAGATTGAATTCCTTAGTGGAGTAACTGATTTGAGAAAGTGGAAATTGAATATAACTATGTTATAACTTATAATTAATGATGATTTTTATTGAGGTCATGTGCACATCCAATAGGGGATTTGTATTTAATGGTGTAGTATTTAATTTCTTTTATCTTGTCATGCAAAGAGGTTTTACGATAAAGATCGAGGTGTTAGTAATTTACGATAAAGATCGAGGTGTTGGTAAAGCTAATTAGCAGGAATATAGCATATGAGGATAGGAGAAATAATTGGAGATTAAATAATGTTTGAGCACTCAATGATCTGAGGATTTAAAATTCGATTATGATTATAATTATTAGATTATATGGATATTAATGAGTATACTGGAGCATCTTGTCTGTTAGTGGTTAGAATTTATATTTATTAGTAAAATAGGTTAATATGTTTCACTGTAATATATAGAAATTGAATAATGATAAAATTGAGATTCGGTTATGATTGATGGCAAAAATTGTTGAAGTGTCTCGATTATGAGTTGCAGGAAGATGATAAGAACTAGAGGTGGGGAATAAGAGGAATATTTGGAAAGTGATTATTTTAAAAAAAATTTGATGATTAAAAATTTGGGATATAATTATGAAAATAGTTGATAGAATTTATAGGAGATAATAAGTTTTTTTAGAAGTGTGTGCTTAGTTGGCATGGAATTTGTAAGTAATAGAGTTATATTTAGATTTATATTATCCTGTGATATAGAGATGATATATGAGTGATTAAAAATCGAGATGTTAATGGAAATAATTTAGTTGGAATATGCCTTATGACAATGGAAATTATGAATCAAGATAAGAATTGTGAATTTGAGATTTGAATATGATTAAAACGTATTATAGACGTTAACGGGACTATTGAAATTCTATATTAGTTAATTAGTGATATATATATATATATATATATGTTCCATGGTGGAATAGTTTGATTTACAATAAGAATTGAGGTTAAGGTAATCTATTAAAATAGCATATTTATGAGAATAAATATGAATGTTTTATAGGTATTCAATCTGTTGAAAAAAGGATGGAAATAAGGACAAGGAATAAATAAGTAGAAGGCAATAGAGATTCTAAAGTATTATTTAACATAAATTAAGTAACTGAATGAAGTTGACAATGTTAAATGAACTCTAAACAAGGATATTAAATAGTGGAAGAATTATTAAATTATGATATGGGTGTAATTGATGAGGAGTAAGTATAGTAAGAAGGTGGTTGTCTAAGTAAATATATGGAATAAGGAAATAAGGTTCAAAAATTAAATCTTTATTTGAAGTTACTCTAAGTTGAGGATACTAAAGGAATAGTAAAAAATAAGTGATTAAATGATGTAACTAACTATTTATAGGAAGTAAATGTCTATTTTAGAGACAAACCGGAGAACTTAAAGTTCTAGGGTAAACTTGCATTATTTAAAGGATGTTAGACATTTTAAGAATCAAAGTATTGACAAATGAGAAGATCACCACTACACAAAAGGTAAATATATTGAAAATAAAAAGATACAATTGAAATTTGAGTTTAAAGAGTGTTAAGCTCAACTATACTTTAGATTAGCTCATCAAATTGGCATAATGGAAACAAAATGAGCAAACTTTTATCCAAGGTTAAATCAATAATTAGTTGATTGGAGATGTAAAAAGATCAATCTAAATGGCATACAAATTTTCATTACTAATATTTATGGTGCCAAGCAATGATGATGAGTGTAGGTTATATAGATTGTGTAAATATAGATGTGATAAAGGCTTTGTGGATAATAGTGAATGAGTTGTATTTTGATGGTGAAGATCATTAAATCATTTTGGTTTTATATTTTATGATATGGCACATCTTAAGGGAGGAAGGTTAGCTAATTAGGATAGAGGTAGAGGCCGAGGTCGAGGTCGAAGTGCTCTAAAAAGAAAAATTGGTATAGTTAATTGGACAGAGAACTCTAATAGGAGTTGGATGCAATCACGAGGAGCTCGAGTAGGTAGAGAGCGAGGAAGCTCGAGATCTATGGTCGTTGTGCCAAATTATAGAAATGTACCTAGGAGAGCAAGAAATTACTTTGCCATACTATTGTAAGAGAATGTAGCAGATGCTCTTGAACCACTAGTAATATATATAGACGCTACGAAATTGGCACACACCATAGCAACAGTAATGACAGAGAGAGAAAGGGATAGAAAGTTAGGAAATATTATTGAACAAGCTAAAAAGTGTGGGGCGTATGATTTTCTCAGTGCCATGGATCCTAGTCAAGCTGATAAATTGATAAAGATTGTAAAAAAAGCCTATAATACATTGCAGCTAAGCGATGAGGAGAAAGATGAGTAATGTATACGACTTGGTGTTCGATAAGGCAGATGACGGGCTAATTAGAGTTAAAAACCTATTTGGTGAAACTTTGACTTGACAAGTTTTTAAAGAAGAGTTTATTAGAGAATATATGATAGGAAATTATAGGAAAGAGAAAGTAGCAGCATTCATTAGATTGGTACAAGGGTCGATGATTGTTAAGGAATATGTGGATAAATTTGAGGATTTATGTAAGTATGCAAAGGATATTTATTTTATAAAGGAGATGAAAAGTGAAAAATTTAAAAAGAGATTACATATTATTTTGAGGTGCAAACTGAATTTGTACACTAGTACCTTTAGAGGTTATGTGGAAAAAGCAATAGAGTAAGACAAATTAGAGCAAGAGTTAGAGCGAACTATAAGGGCTGAAGCTATGAATGAATTAGAATCCTATAGGCAAAATAAGAAGGAAATAGAAAATGAAAAATTTCAATTCCACCCATATTCTAAAGGAAAAGATAAGATTGGATAAACTAGTCAATTTCAAGGTAATCCAATATCTGAGAGTCAACTGATGGCATCGCTTAAGTAACAGTCGATCGAAAACTCTATTCAGTTAGAAAAACTGTAATAACTTTGGTGCAATATGTGTAAGATAAGTCATATGGGTGATTGTCCTAAGAAGGATATCAGTTGTTTTCGGTGCAATAGGTTGGGCCATTATGGTAAGGAATGCACACGAGTAATACAATATGAAAGATTCGAGCAAGGGTTATATGATCCTCAAAATGTAACAACTGTTGGTGGTCAAAGTGAAGCTAGTGGAATGTTTAGGACTTTGCAGAATAAGTCAAAAAAGTTTGATAATTTTGGTAAAAATAAGCAACAAGCTAGAATGTTTGCAGCAACTGAACAGCAAGGGGCAAATACACCTGATGCAAAATAAGATATTGTTAATCTGTAAGGTAGATTCCTTAGCAGATAAGATAATCATAGTGTTATAAGTTTATTTATGTTAATTGTATTGGTGTTTAATCTTAAAAATTATTATAAGAATTAGTATTAAGTGAGATACAGAGCAAGAAGATATATGTAACAAGGATAAAAGAAGAAAGAGAATAACAAGAGATTCTGCCTGTTTGTCAACACAAGTAACGAAAATTGAAGTTATTGAAATTGTGATATTGAGGTTTAGGAATTAGAAAATTATTTATCTTGAGATATAATCATTAATTTAGCGATAACCACTGTTAGTAAGAAATATGTATGTTGCTAGTACAAAAATTAAATGTGGAAACTATTAAATTGAGTAGTGATATAAAAAATTTTAAAGAATGAAATTGTGGTTGTAATGAGAAGGATAGAGATTATAATAACGTGATTATCTTCGTGATAGCATGACAAGTGTCCATCGAATTTTGAGGACGAAATTCTTTTTAGAGGGGAAGAATTGTAATCTCTGTGACCTTGAGGTGACTAGTTAGTATGACTAAATAATAATATTTAATTTTAAATTGGTAGATAATAAATCAATTTAAGGACTAAATTGATAAGAGGATAAAATTTAATTAAACTAAAGAAAATTGAGGAATGACTAAAGAAAAAGGAGTAAGAAGTTTAAGAACTAAAGTAAAAAAAAAATTATTATTATTATTATTAAATATATATTGTAGCTTGGAGAAGGAGATTTGCTACAATAACAAAAATATAAAAAAATAATAAAAGGTTGGAGGAGTACATTTGCTATAGTAACAAGAATTAAAAAAAAAATTGATGTAGAGAAAAAAAAAGAAAGAAACTTTGAACAAGGAAGAAGAAGAGAAGAAAAAAAGTTATGAGTTTTGGCTTGATTAGAAATTAATTGGGTGAAGGTAATTGATTAAGAGATTTTTGAAGTGTTGAATAGCAAAAATTTACGAGTAAAATTCTATATTTTTTCTTTTTAAAATTTTAAAATTTTATTCTTGAATAATTATGTTTTGGATTCATTAATATTTGATGAAGAATAATTATTTTGGTTTTATTAGAATTGTTATTTAAGCTTCTTATTAATTTCTTTACTTGAGAATAATAAACTATTGAAATTTATCAAGTATTTGTTCAAGTTAAAGTTTATAAATTATGTTAAGTTTAAGTGTAAAACCTTTGAAAATTTTAATGATGGAATTGTTTGAATTTGGATGAACTTCCCTTTATAATTCTAATCTCTATCATGGTATTGGAAGTCACCAAATTACTCTCCTTCAAGCTCTAAAATTTAGTTGTTATGAATTCTCTTCTTGATTTATTGAGTTTTAATTGTTTATGAATGAAATTGTTTAAACCTTGATTTAGAAATTATATAGGTAAGTTAAACAGGTTTTTAAAAAAATATTTGACCCTATGAAATTGAGATATGAAGTTTTGTAATAAATTAGAATGAAAAACAGCTTCTAAAACAAAACAAAATAGAGTCTGGAATGTTTCAGGTGCCTCTACGGGTCACTCAGGTGACACATGAATGACCAGACGATCCTCAACACAGAGGAGGCGCCTGTATGTTGTATATATATTTATATATATATATATATAATACATTCTCTATTTATTTATTTATTATTTTTATTATTCACTTATTTTGTTAATTTATTATTATTATTATTATTATTATTATTATTATTATTATTATTATTATTATTATTATTATTAATCTTTCAATTTTCATAGAAAAGCACTAACCACAGCAAATATTAAGAACATTTTAAGGATCAATTTTCATTAAACAAGGAGTGATAATAAGAAGAAATTTTCAAGAACAACAGGAATAGGAAACTAGAGAAATTCACCAGATTCATGATAACCAATAAGAATTGTTTTTCATCAAGAAAATTTTTAACCAAATCAAAATTAAATACAATAAAAATTCAGAAAATAAAAATAAAAATAAACATAAAGGAAGGAGACAAGATGAGATCCACTTATGAAATTGTCGGCTCCTCCTTCTTCTCCTTTTTCTTCTCACGCTTCCTTGTTGTTGCAGTTTTTTTTATTCTCGTTTGGTACCAAAAATGGTACCATTTCTATTTATATTCATGGCCAAGAGATTGCATGAGTCATCCATGCCTAATCTTTGGGCCAACATGTGGCCCATTCATTCATTGTATTTTTAAAATATGGCGATTTAAGCCATTTCTTCTTTTAGTCCCTCAACTTTATTTGTTTCAATTAAGTCCTTCCTCCAAATTTATTTTCCTTTACAATTTAGTCCTAACCCAATTATTCGGGTGCGGATATGACAATTCTCCCCACTTAAGAAATTTCGTCCTCAAAATTTAAAGAACGCTTATATCGAATCTAACTCGCACCTAAAGAGAATAGGTACGAATATTGTTGTCTCATATCCTCCTCTTGTTCCCATGTAGCTTTTTCATGAGAATGATTCCTCTATAATACTTTGACCAAAGGAACAAATTTATTACACAACACCTTTTGATCTCTTGCCAAAATCAATTAGCTCTTCTTCATAGCTTAAATTCTTCTTCAACTCCACCGGTTGTTCCTGTAGTATGTGAGAAGAATCACTTCTATATCTTCTTAACATTGACACATGGAAAACGTTGTGAATTCCAGATAAATTAGAGGGTAAAGCTAATCGATAAGCCACCGGCCCAACACGTTCAATTATTTCATACGGTCCAATAAATCTTAGGCTTAAATTACTGCGTTTGCCGAATCTCAGCACACCATTCCACGGCTATGTCTTTAAAAACTCTTTTTCACCAACATTGTATTTGATATGATCAGCTCATTTAAGGTTAGCGTAGCTTCTTTATCTATTTTGAGCCATTTTTAAATTAGCTCGAACTACGCAAATAATTTTTGTAGTCATTTGTACAAGTTCTTGGCCCAATAATTTCTTTTCTCTGACTTCCTCCCAGCAGATTGGAGTTCTACATTTTCTTCTATACAGTGTTTCAAAAAGTGCCATATCGATACTACTTTGGTGGCTATTATTATAAGCAAATTCTATTAATGGTACTTACTTATCCCAATTATCTCCAAAATCTAATGCGCTAGCCCTAAGCATATCTTCTAATATTTGTATAGTGTTCGGATTGGCCATCTGTTTGAGGATTGAAAGCTATACTAAACCTCAATTTAGTACCTAAAAATTCTTGCAGACTTGACCAGAATCATGATGTGAATCTTGGATCGCGATCTGATACAATCGATACTAGTACTCCATATAACCTTATGATTTCCTTCATATATAACTCTACCAACTTATTTAAGTTATAGCTAATCTTGATGGGTAGGAAATGTGTTAACTTTGTCATACGATCGACTATCATATATACTGCTTCATTTTCTTGCTAGATGATTGGCAATCCTACCACAAATCCATTGTGATGTGTTCCTATATCCATTCTGGAATTGGTAAGGATTGTAATAATCTAGCAGGATGTTTGTGCTCTGCCTTCACCTGCTGGCAGGTCAAATATTTTGACACAAACTCAGCTATATCGCCCTTTATTTCTTTCCATCAATAACTTCCTTTCAACATTCTATATATCTTTGTACTTCTTGGATGCATAGCATATGCCGAACAATGTGCTTCTTCCATTATTTCTCATCTTAATTCATCTACATTTGGCACATACATTCTACTCCCAAACTTCAAAATTCCCTCTTTACTACAATTTAAATCTTTCACCTCTCCACTTTTCACATTACTACACAGATTTTTCATTTCTTCATCTGTCCGCTGTGCTGCCAGAATTCCTTCCATTAGCATCAGCCTTAGCTTTAAAGTAGCTAACACTCCACTAGAAGTGTCTACTTTAAGCTCAATATCTAACTCCCTCAATTCAATCAATAATGGCATCCTGACTGCACGGATGTAACACATACTTCCACTTGATTTTCGACTTAGAGCATCCGCAACCATATTTGCTTTTCCTGGGTGATGCTCTATCGTATAATCGTAGTCCTTTAATAATTCCATCAAGTGTCTTTGCCTCAAGTTCAACTCTTTCTGAGTTAAAACATACTTCAAGATCTTGTGGTCCGTAAATATTTAACATATTACTCCACACAAGTAATGTCTCCACTTTTTCAACGTGAATGCCATTGCCGCTAATTCCAAGTCATGCTTGGGATAGTTATGCTTGTGCAGTCTCAATTGCCTTAATGCATACACCACCACTCTTCCATTTTGCATCAATACGCAACTAAGCCCTTACTTCGAAGCATCACTATACACCATATAGTGACCTTTTTCCACTGGCAACATTAATACTAGCGCAGTCACTAGCTTTTCTTTCAAGATTTCAAAGATTCATTGACAGTCTAAATTCCATTCAAATTTTACATTCTTTCTCAATAATTTCATCAATAGTGATACAATAATTGAGAAATTCTGTACAAATCTTCGATAATATCCTGCTAGTCCTAAAAAACTTCGTATCTCAGTTACATTCCTTAGTGGTTCCCAGTTTACAATCGTTATAATCTTATTAGGATCCATATACACTCCTTCAGCAGATATTATATGCCCAACAAATATAACTTTATCCAACCAAAACTCGCATTTACTAAACTTTGCATATAACTACTTAGTTCTCAAAATTTTTAACACCATCCTCAAAAGCTTCTCATGTTCTTCTCTCGACTTCGAATATACTAAAATATCGTCAATAAACACAATTACAAACCTATCTAGATATGGCCTAAACACTCGATTCATTAAATCCATAAATGCTGCTGGTGCATTAGTTAACCCAAATGGCATTACCAAAAATTCATAATGTACGTACCTTATCCTAAAAGCAGTCTTAAGTACATCTGATTCCTTAATCCTCAATTGGTGATAACCATATCGTAAATCTATCTTTGAAAATACTTTTGTTCCTTGCAGTTGATCGAATAAATCTTCTATTCTATACAAAGGGTACTTATTTCGGATTTTTACTTTATTCAACTATCTATAATCTATACACAATCGAAAAAATCCATCTTTCTTCCTAACAAATAATACAGGTGCCCCCTATGGAGAAAAACTAGGTCGGATAGATCCTTCTTCCAACAGTTCTTGCAATTGTACTTTCAACTCTTTTAATTTTATTAGAGCCATCCTATACGGTGCTTGCGATATAGGAGCAGTTTCGGGTACAAGTTCAATCTCAAATTATATTTCTCTCTCAGGTAGCTAACCTGGTAAATCCTTCAAAAATACATCCATAAACTCATTCACCATTGGTAATCCTTTCAATTTTGGGCCTTCCTTCCTTTCCTTTACAACAGAAGCTAAGTATGCTTCATATCCTTTCTTCAGGTATTTCACAGCCATCATTACCGATATAATTTTGATAGATGTTTTCTTATTTTCTCCAACAAACTTTATCCTTTCTCTGTTCTCCTTTTCAAATTCTACTTGCCTAGTATAGTAATTTATATTTGCTTGGTAATAACTTAATATGTCCATTCCGAGTATAGTATCAAACTCACCAATGGATAGGGGTATAAAATTTCATCTCATTTCACCCTCATTGATCTTTATTGAGACGTCCTTATATATATTCTTACAAACTATACTTATTCCTATGGGCATGCTCACAATCATAGGTTCATTCAAATCATTTATCTTAAGCTTATCATGCACTACATAAGTCGATGATATGAATGCAAATATAGCACCTGGGTCAACCAGTATGCGTGCTAACTTACCATTGATGTGAGCCTACATTTGGTGACTCCTCGGCCTCTTACTCCGTCACAACATATATTCTAGCTTTCTGTACACCAATAGCTATTGCACTTGGATCTCCTTGTTGATTTTGAGGCATTCCTACTAAATCAGTCATCTCTTTTTATATAGCTACTGGCCTTCCTGCCTTAGATGACCTTTCACCTTTTTTATTATGAGGAGTATGGGATGCTTGCGTTGATGGTTCTCTTAGGTATGTTTTCGTGCAATTTCTTATATAATGCCTGATCTCATTGCATCGGTAATATCTAACCTCTCCTTAATTACACCTTCCAGCATGATTTTTCTTACACATATTACACTAAGGTAATATATCTCTCCCTGATAATTCACTTCCAATGCCCATTTATCCCATTGGCATTATTGTTTATCTTTCTAAAACCTGACTTCCTTAAAGTCTATCTCTACCTCCTAACCTCACATTACTCTAGGAGTATGGAGAGAACCTTGATCTCCCACTCCTATTTCCCTTCCAAGGTTGTTAGGATGACTCTATTTGTTGATTAGACTTATCTTAGGTTGAAGCCTCTAATTCTTTGTCTAGCTTCTCCTGCTCTATGGCTTTCTTAACCCAACCTCTAAACTTAATTCCTGTACATAAGTTTAGTTTTTCTCTCAAGGATATATGCAATTATTTATAAAATTTTTCACTTTTCCTCTCTTCCGTAGGATAAATGTCCTTTGCATACTTGTACAGCTCGTCAAATTCATCAATGTATTCTCTAACCATCATAAATCCTTGCACTAAGTTAATAAATGCAGTTACTTTCTCCTTTTGATAGCTTTCTATCAAATATTCTCTACTAAATTCCTCCTAAAATACTTGCCAAGTCAAGGTTTTACTGTACAAGTTTCGAACTTTAGTCAGCCAATTGTCAGCTTTATCAAACATGAGGCCATAAAACATTGCTTATCTTTTTCTTGTCACTGAGTTGCAATGTCGTAAAGGCCTTCTCTATAATCTTGATCCATTTATCAATCGGGCCTGGGTCCAACGTACCATAAAAGTCATATACTCAACATATTTTCGCATGCTCAATTATATCTCCAGGTCTCTTATACTTCTTTTTATCTTTCTCAGTCATCACAGTTGCTATAGTGCGTGCTAATTCCATAGTATCTACATACATTATTAGCGGTACTGAAAAGTTAGCCACATTTTCCTATACTAGCGGTGGTGGTTGTTCATTACGTGCTCTTCTCGGTATATTAAAGTTCATCACTAGAGCGTTAGGTATCGAACTTCCTTGTTCACTTCTTGCATCAATTCTTTGCATATCATCTCCCTCATTACCAACAGAGGCTACTGATAGAGACAATTCTCATGGTGAATGTCGATTTCTACACACACTTTCTACTTGCTCTACCAGACTCATCCTACCAACCTGGACACCTCAGCCTCTACTTCTACATCTCGGTCTACCTCAAGGCCTACCACAAACAACTATTCTACCTCCTCTAATTCTTGCTATCTTCCTACAAATTCAAAATTAGTTCACTTTAGTGATCCAAACCATTGAGTATCAGGTTACCAACTAACATCCACCCAACACACGTATTTCTTAGTTTTCACAAAATTGTTTAACCTAGGTCTTATATCCTAAACTTCCAAAACTTATCAAATCCATTAAAACCTAGGCTTTCAAATCCAGACTCTCAAACTTAAGCTCTGATATCAAAAACTGTGACACCCGTCCCTACCGGCACCTTCAGCAGCCAGCACTATTCTCCTTACTGTCCACCCGAGGCACCGACATGGAGGGGCGTTACTTCTATGATAAATCTAATGTCACCTTAATATCTAACTTGTCATCTCATCCATCTATTAGAAACGTATATATATACATACATACATGTAATATGTTCTCTATTTATTATTATTATTATTATTATTATTATTATTATTATTATTATTATTATTAATCTTTCAATTTTTATAGGAAGCACTAACCACAGTAAATATCAAGAACATCTTGAGGACTAATTTCCATTAAACAATGAGTGGCAATAAAAAGAAATTTTCAAGAACAACATGAATAGGAAATTGGTAAAATTCACCAGATTCATGATAACTAATAAGAATTATTTTTCATCAAGAAAATTTTTAACCGAATCAAAATTAAATACAATAAAAATTCAGAAAATAAAAAGAAAAATAAACATGAAGGCAGGAGATAAGATGAGATCTACTCATGAAATTGTCGGCTCCTTCTTCTTCTCCTTTTTCTTCTCACGCTTCCTTGTTATTGTAGTTTTTTTTTTCGTTTGGTACCAAAAATGGTACAATTTCTATTTATATGCATAGCCGAGGATTGCATGAGTTATCCATGGCTAATCCCTGGGCCAACACGTGGCCCATTCATTCATTTTTTTAAAAAAAATATGGCAGTTTAGGTCATTTTCCCTTTTAGTCTCTCAACTTTATTTGTTTCAATTAAGTCCTTCCTCCAAACTTATTTTCTTTTACAATTTAGTCGTGACCTAAAATAACTTTAATTATTCGAGTGTGGACATGACAATTCAAGCCTCTGACATAGAGACTAAAGATATGAAATATTCTAGTTAAACCAATTATAAGAATGCTTTTGGAAATTTACAATAATAATGTTTAAATGAGAATGATATTGATGATTTATAAAAGTGACAATTGAAGAACGTTTCAAGAAATGGATATAAAAAGAAAGACATGAGAAAATAAAAATAATACATGAATACACGAGAACTTTTAAAGCATAATATAAAAATGAGCACAAGCATATATGACACTAAGAGATAATAAGTCCATGTTGAAAACATGGCAAGGTTCGGTTACTTGGCATGATGTGTCTAGGACATAGCCTTTCACCTTTTATGATGAGATCTAAGACCGTATGTGAGATATGACATTCGACAGGAATTGACAAAAATGTAATTTGGCTCTGTGTGAGCAATGTGAATATGATAAGGCCTTATTTGTGACATATGCTTTGATTAAACACTGTGATGAGCACCAAAGTATGAGTTTTGGCATGAGAACAAGATGTCAAGTAGCAAATATGAGATGAGAATAAGTATGATGTGTATGATGACAAGGAAAATTATTTGAATATTTGAAATTTAAATCTAAACTTTAAAGACTAGAGTTGTTTTAAACATTTATCCTGGTGGCATGACATAAGTGTAGTAATAATACATGTTTATTAAAAATTCTTTAAAATGTGCAAATCTTTCTTGGCTATACTGTGATCTTTAAATATTTACTTCTGAGATTTGTTATTGGGGTTCTAATGTGATGTTATACTTTAGGTAGTTCCCATTTGTACCCTATTTCACTCATTGAGTATTTTCTCTCAGAAATACTCACCACTCCTTTTTATAAATTTTTTTCAAAGTAATAGGTTATTATAAGTAGCTGTCTGGAAGATAACTTGGTGTATAGTAAGTGAAGCAGGTGCAAAGGGGAACCTCAAGAGGAATGCTCTATTAGAATATTTGATAGTAGATATATTATATGTTTAAGCAATTGGTATTCAATAGTTTTGTAATAATGAATTTATGAATAATAAATTACAAGGATAATTTTGAAATACTTATCTTATAATTGTTATTCGAACAAGTGGGTTATATTATATTTATATGTTTAAGTTGTAAGGGTTAAAAAATAGTGGACAAGATTGAAATAATACTTGGCCTCAATAGTGCTGAAGTTAAGTAGGTTAAGGGTGCGACCTTTTCATAAGAGTGTTGGTAGGGTTGGGTGTTACATAATGAATTGATAGTATTGCTACTGCAGTGTTGCAATACTCATACACTTGTTCAACCTTTGCCAAATACTTGAGTAAATTTACTTTTAATACGATCCGTGAGCAATATACTCCACCATTGCATTATGACAAGCCTTTCCCATTATAATGAGTTCATTGCAGCAAACTTCGATAACATTACCATTCAAAAACACTGACTTAAATATTTCTTTCCTACAGTTTGGAGTAATGTGCTTTACACGTCTCTAAATATATAAATAGTCTAGAACATGGCTCCTGTGCTGACGTTGGTGTGCCAAAGTTGAGAGAAAATGTGAATTTTGATAAGATAACAATACTTGGACTGGCTATTAGTCCTTGCCATTTTGAGTTTAAGCTAAAGATTAGAATTTGCTAAGAGCTATAGGTTATAATTTAAAGGTGGAGTGAGTTGTTCTAAAAACATCCCTTTATAGTCATATGTTGTGATATGTTTGGGATTTGAATATTAAGTTTTATTAATTCTTTTAGTTAATTAATAGAGTTTAAATGGTATTGAAAGTTGTACGGTTACCATGTATAGCACTAAATTTCAATTTTATTTGTGTGCATTAAGTTTTAATATAATATTTTATCTCCATTTTTTTTTGAAGGACTCCAGTTAATGTTTTGAGATTAGCAAATAACTTATTTTTTATATATATTTTAAGTAAAAATATAAATAATGAGAGGCTATTCAATTGTTTTGTTATTATACCTCAACAATATAAGGGTTAATTACTATGAAATCTCTAAATTTTGATCTATTACACTATTTTTTTTCTATATTTCTATTAATTAACTCAAACATCATTGTGGTATAAGGCTATCAACTACTACATCCTTATGTTGATTTTAGACATTAAATGGACTTAAAATTTCAAAAATACTCCTTAAACCTAAAAGATACTTTTTGTTACAATATTCTCTAATATTTATCTTTACTTTTCATTATGTTTCATTTTGTTTTCTCCATTTTTTGTTTTTTTCTCTAACCCTAATTTGTTTATTCTTCGAATTTTATCTCATTATTTCACTTAATTCGCTCTCTTATTCTTGCTAAAATATGTCTCTTTTCTCTCCTTTCTCTCATCTATTTATTTAGTAACTCATGAGCTATGTACACTTGTTACTTTTATAATGTTCAAAAACCCAATTATATATACTAATTTAACTCATATTTACTAAATATTTTAATTAATATTTTTTATTTGAATAAATGCTTTTGTATCTATGTAAACTAAGTCAAATGAATTGGAGAATTCATTCACTTTATATTTCTTCATTACACTATTGTCTCTATTTTATATTCATTACTAGGGCTATGCATTGGGTGGTTCGGGTAACAGAAGATTTAATCTGAGCGGTTTACAGTTAAAGGAAAGAGCAACCGAACCGCAGTAAAATATAAACTAAACCGACAGTTCGGGTTGGGCATATATTGTGGGTTGTTCGGCTTTGGTTGTCGATTTGGGCTTGTTATTGGATATATTAAATTAGGCTAATAAAACAAGGCCCAAAAAAAAATAAAGTTAACTATTTTCAGTAATAACATATTTTTTTGGAAGGCCAAAGGCCTACCAATGAGATTTGGCCCAAAGCCTACAAAAATTATGGCTCAGTGGCCTACAAATAAAATGGCTATATGCCTAAAAAAATTAAGGCCCAGAGGCATACAAATGTACATATACAAAAAAGCCTAAAAATACTAATGTTTACAAAATATGCACTAAAATATATTTGTATGATGTATCTCAAAAATCAGATAGCCAAAAAAAAAAATGCATCCATCAGTCACTCAGTTGTATAACTGGAACACGGCAAAAATAAATTTTTAAGTGAAATGAAAGAATATTAGTTTGTAATATAAACATGGGACAACAAATTTTTAAAAAAATCATTTTGAGGCTTAGGTTCAAAAATTAAAATCATTAGAGAAAGGAGGTTGCTTCAGTTCTTGGTAGTAGCATTTAAACAAATGCCACAAAACCTAGGAAATGAAACACATCTAATCCTTTCCTAATTCAGATAGAATTAAGTGGAAGCATCATCACAGCCTCAAAATAAGAAAAGAGAACACACAAAATGTAAACAATGAATTGTATACTCCTTGCAAAATCAGTATAAGTTCACAAGTAATGAAAATACATTGAAGAAAGCAGCCAGGCAGTATGGTGTGGCATAAACAAGTCAACAATAATATTTTGCAATAATAGTCATAAATTTGCTGTAATTTTCAAGCATTATGAGCACAAAAGATAAAAAAGCTTTTAAAATAAAGAAATAGTAGATTAAAAGGCTCAGGAAGCTGCATTCAAGTCACATAAGAACATAACTGACTTTTTGGCAATATTTAAAAAATTATGTCACCAAAGAAAGCCAAATAAATTCCTATGTATAACTCAGAATCACAGAGGTGGAAGCTTCATCATAGCCAAGTTATATCATTACAATATCAACACAATGCAAACAAGCTGTTTGGTCACAGAAAAGCAATACAGGCCCCATAATAAAAAAAATAGGCACATAGCTGAATGTTACTAATGCAACAGAAACAATTGATCCAATTGGTTGGTCACATGTAAATAACTTACAACAAGCAGGCAGCAGGCAACCATTAAAAAATAAATCAGAACTGAGCAATATGCAAAGAATGAATTAATGAAATGCTTATTTACTGAGATTGTTAGACATCATATGATTAGTGAACATCACTACTCCCACTAACATTATTGCCAGTGGTAGTAGCCATCTACAAAACAATAAGCAAACAACTCACTCAGCAACATACAAAATATGAATAAGAGTTCAGATGATAATCAGAAAATCGAAATAAAGAACACATTTTAATACTTGATTCAGAAAATGAGGCTTTTATAAAGAATAATCCACAGAAATAGTGACAAATAGAAGCTTCAACCAGTTTGAGATTTAAAGAATCACAGACTCACAGAAGATCACTGAGTCAGAATCAAAAGAATCAGGCAGTCATTGCTTCCACCGTAACAGATTCAAAGAATCACAGATTCATAGACTCACAAAAGATAACAGATGATAACAGAGTCATAGAGTCACAGAAGAAAAAGATAACAAAGTCACATTCGTTGCTTACTTCCATCATATTCAAATGCACAACACCATAAATACAAAAAAATTTGCAGTATTTAAAACTTGACTAAAGATTGTTTTTATAAAATATGAAATATGAAGTTTTTATTTAATTTTTTTTTAAAAAAAATAAAGTCACAGAAGAAGATCACATAAACACAAAAAGAAGAAGACCACAGAGTCAGAGTCAAGTAAAAAGAAGAAGATGACAGAGACAGGCACGGATGAAGAAGAAGATCACAAAATTGCTAAAAATATCTAGAAAAACAACATCCCATAGCCACAAAACACAGAATCAATCGAAAAAGAAAAATATGAAGTTTTTATTATAAAAATTTAAAACAAATCAACCGTCACAAAATAAAAAATAACAAGAATCATAAAATAAAAATCAATCATCATAAAAGATCATTTAATCACAAAGAAAAATATACAAGAATCACATAATAAAAATAACAATAAAATTCCTCTTCAAAAAGATGAAACCTTTTGCAGAAATTTGTTCGATCTAAATGTATTAAGTAAAAAATAAAATATTTTTGCTATAATTATATATTTAAAATAGGGTTTTTTTTTTCATTCATCATGATATTCAAATTCACCTAAACTGTTATCATAATGTAATAATATATATTTATTTTGCAAAATAAATTTTTTTTTAAGAAAAAATTCAACCTTTTAGATAAAAAATTATTAGATCTAAAATAGTTCTAAACGAAATAAGTAAATATTATAAATAATAGTTTAAAATATAAAAAAAAATTGTTTTTTTTCCAGAAAATGACATGCAACTGCAAAGCAAGAACACAGATCAGATAAAAAATTACCACAGCATGTTGTGGTTTCTTAAACTCAAAAGAAAATGTAGACTGAATCGAGAGAGGAGCAAATCTGCAAGATGAGTAGATGACAGAGGAATGGGTGAATGGTTTCGGCCTTTTGGGAAAGAGATTAGAGAGGAGAGTTGCAGAAACAAAAATAAATTAGGGTTAGATCAGATGGAAAGACACTTGAAAGAGTGAGTGAGTGACTGAGAGAAGGAAGAACATTTGAGAGAGTTTGAGAGGAGAGACAGACGAGGAGTCGAGGAGGGAGAGGGGCGGCTGGGAAAATGAGTTAGGGTTAGAAAAGTTAGGTTATATACTTAGGGTTTTTAGGCTAATAAAAACGGCGTCGTTTTATATATATATATATATATATATATATATATATATATATATATATATATATAATATTTTCGGGCAGTTCGGTTATTATTTTCCAAAAACCGAACCACTGCCCAAAAACCAAACTTAAACCCTCTCTTCACCCGATCACTTTTGCTCTTTGATTCGATTCCAAATCGGTTGGCTTCTTCGGTTCAGTTTCGGGTGGTTCTATTGGACCGGCCGGTTTTTGCACACCCCTATTCATTACACATTTTTATTACTAATTTTCTTATCAAAATATATACACACAGGTCAAGAAAAATGAGCAAACTAAATAAGTGTAGTTATAAGAATTAATATTTTTATTATTTAATCAAAGGAGTTAAGGGTGTTTTTTATCATTAATATTTCTATCAGGCTTTATGTTTATAAAAAGTGGCTTGTTAATGAAAAATGTAACAAAAGGATGTAGTAGCTGGATTGGCTAAAAACACAAGAATATTTGAGTTGATTAATAAAAACGTAGAAATAAAATAGTATAATAGGTGAAAACTCAAAGATGTCAAAGTAATTAACCCTTAATATAATAAGGCATGATAAAACATTGTTACTTGTGGTATGATTTTAAAATTAAATTATCATTTATTTTAAATATCAACAAGCTATATCAGAAATATCTGCTTATTGAATTCTTCCCTGCAACAAAAAGTAAGGTACTCACCTATGGTGAATTACTATATGTTTTTTCTAGGCTTATTTGTAAAAAAAATCCAAACGTTTACAGCTTTTTGCAATTTAATCCCAACCTTTTAATTTTTGCAATTATGTCCCAATTTTTAATTTCTTTTGCAATATTAACACATTAATGAATTTGGTCAAATAAATTAATTCATTAATGTTTTGTAATAAGGCTTATTGAGGTCCACTCTTTGTGTTGGTGGCATTACACTTCATTGCCCACTCAGAATTTTCTAAAATAATTTTGACCAAATTCATTAATGTGCTAACATTGCAAAAAAATTTAAAAATTGGGACATAATTGTAAAAATTAAAAGGTTGGGATTAAATTGCAAAAAGCTGCAAACGTTTGGATTTTTTTCACAAATAAGCCTTTTTTCTAAAGTTCATTTAACAATTAAAACTTTATCAAAAATGCCAAAAGGTTAAAGTGGACCCTCAACTTTGAATCCAAGTCAACTTCTCCAAGATTAACTGCAGCGGTTAAAATTTTCTCTGGCAGTTATTTTCTCCCATATATTGAGTTTTAATTCCTTTTGGATAAGGGTTTCAACACTACTAGAAAACATGCAATTATCGACGGATTTACCGACGGATTCCCGACGGATTTCGGCATTACCGACGGATTCCCGACGGATTCTGATCCGTCGGCAAAATGCTCGTCGGTAATTTTTACCGACGGATTTTCAAAATCCGTCGGTAAATTAGCGACGGATTA
>CATIWO010177151.1:0-13972 GCA_949673435.1 Macaranga tanarius
ACTCATATTATCAACTCTTGACAATAAACTTATCTAACATTGTACTAAGGGTAAATATTCAAATAAACAAACACTTTGATCCAAATGAATATTTTATTGCCATGGGGATAAATATACAATGTCTACATACAATAATGGCCCCAGGGCATATCTATACTAACAGAAGCTTGCACACTTTTGAGCTTTCCTCGGATTCAAAACCCTTAGGTTGCTCTATAAAAATGTCTTCCTCAACATAACCGTTAAAAAAGTAGTTTTAACATCCATTTGCCAAATCTCATAATCATAGTGTGCGGCTATAGCAAGAAGAATCCGAATGGATTTAAGCATGGCTACCAGCGAGAAGGTCTTCTCATAGTCGATCCCTTGCCTTTGGCAAAACCCTTTCGCTACAAGCCTAGCTTTGAAGGTCTCTACCTTCCCATCTGCACTAATCTTTCTCTTGAAGATCCATTTACACCCAATAGGTACAATACCCTCAGGAGGATCAATAAGTGTCCAGAATTAGTTTGCATACATGGAATCCATCTCAGTTCTCATCGCCTCAAGCCATCTTGAAGAATCTTTATCATATAAAGCTTCTTCATATGCAGTAGGATCATCATCATGAATGCTTTCTTCATGAGCATGCAACTCTTGCATACTATGGAGAAAATTATATCTCTAAGGAGGATGAGATACCCTACTAGTCCTTCTAGGAGTCGGTGTGATGACATTATCAATTGGAATAGGCTCTTCAGGTTGATCAATGTCCATTAAATCAATTTCTTAGGCTTCTTTCGATGACTCCTCATCTAACATTATCTTCCTTCCTTTGCCACCTTCCTTAAGAAACTATTTCTCAAGAAATATGGCATCTCTACTTACAACAACAACTTGTTCAACAGGAAGATAAAAGTAATATCCTAAACTATCTTTAGGATATCCAACAAACCTTCCTTCAATCGATTTTGCATCCAACTTGTCTGATTTCATCTTTTTAATAAAAGCCGGGCACCCCCAAATCTTAACATGTTTAAAAACTTAGTGTCTTACATGCCATATCTCATATGGTGTGGTAGGAATGGACTTAGATGGAACTCAATTAAGGATATAGGAGGCCATTTGGAGTGCGAAACCCCAAAGTGATATGGGAAGATCAGTGTAGCTCATCATTGATCGTACCATATCTAATAAGGTATGGTTATACCTCTCGGACACACCATTTAACTGTGGTGTTCCAGATGGCGTGAGATATGATACAATGCCATGTTCCTTAAGGAACTCAATAAACTCGGTACTTAAGTATTCACCACCTCGATCGGATCGAAGAGTTTTAACACTTTTCCTAGTTTGATTCTCTACTTTAGCCTTGAACTCCTTTAACTTTTCAAAGGATTCACTCTTGTTCTTCATAAGAAACAAGTGCCCATACCTTGATAGATCATCTATAAAGGTAATAAAATAGTGGAAACCACCTCTAGCCATTTCCTTAAATGGCCCACATACATCACTATGTATCCAATACTTCATTGGCTCTTGTCATTTGTCTAATAAATGGTGATCTAGTTATCTTGCCTTGAAGATAAGCCTCACAAGTTGGATCAGATGCAGATTCAAGATTACTCAAGATTCCCATCTTCTCCAGCTTCGTTATCCTATCTTGTGCAATGTGACATAATCTTAAGTGCCAAAGATGTTTAGAGTTAGTGGTATTTTTAATCAATATTGCATTCACATCAGATTGGGGCTCAATGTTATTAATCATATTATCAACATAATATAATCCATGTATCACATAACCCATGCCAATCAATTCATTTCCAAAATAAATTTTACATGCAGCTCTACCAAAGAGGAATTCATAACCCTTACTAGTCAAACTAGAGACAGAGATAATATTTTTAAAGGCATTAGGTACATACAATACATTATCCAATAACAAAATATGATCAAGCAAATCAATAGAAGTAGATCCTATAGCTTTGGCCGCAACACTTGCTCCATTTCCAAGCTTTAAGGTTACTTTATTTGGCCTCAACCTTCTCTAATTTACTAAATCCTACAAGGATGAATAAATGTGAGAACTAGCACCGGCATCCAATATCCATGCATTAGATGAGCTCTTAAAACATTTAGAAGTAAATAAACTAGAGAAAGTCTTACCTTCTCCATCCTTGCCTTTTCCCTTAGTCTTGAGGAACTCAAGGTAATTGGGACAATTTCTCTTCCAATGTCCCTCTCCTTGGCAGTGGAAACATTTTCCTTTGCCTTTATCCTCCCTCACGGTAGCCTTGCCCTTGTTCTTGGCTATGCCTCCCTTAGGCTCGACAACACTTTTCTTGCCCTTGTGCTTCTTATTGGCCTTCTTCTTAGTCCCACTAGAAGAGGCAATAAGTACAACCTCCTTCCCTTTGCTACCTTGGATGGCCTTTTGGGCCGTCATGAGCATGTTTAATAGCTCCATAAGAGTGCACTCTATTTTGTTTATGTGGAAGTTGGTGATAGTTTGCCCGAATGATTCGGGAAGGGATTGAAGGATCATATCCACTTGGAGGTGGAAGTCCATTGTGAAGTCTAAACTCTATAGCTCCTCCATTGATCGAATCATGGAGTTCATATAGCCTCCCACGTCCTGTCCCTCTTTCATTTTATCATGGAAAAGCCATTTAGATATCTCATACCTAGCGGTCCTACTATGATCACCAAATAACTATTGTAGGTGTAGTAGGATTTCGTTTGCACTTGTGTACTTCTCATGTTGCCGATGTAACTCAGTGGTCATGGAAGCCCACATTATGCAACATGCTTGCATATCGTCTTCCTTCCATTTAGCAAAAGTTTCATGCTCCTCTTGTGAAGCATTTTTAAGAAGGGATCGGGGTAGGCTTTGCTCTATCACATAGAGTATTTTTTTAAAAGCTAAAATAACTTTTAGGTTCCTTAGCCAGTCTATGAAGTTAGGGCCCGTGAGCCTATTACTGTTGAGTATGATTCATAGTGGGTTTAAAGGTCTCATATTATTAATTAGTCTGTAAAAGGTAACAAAATTGATTAGTTGTATGTCATTGTGATTACCATTAGATTTGGTCTTTAATCATAATGGCCTCCCACTAACTTGGCAAATCCTACACTTCCAAGTAGAAAACGGAAATCCCTTATTGGATTAGATTTCTATTGGGTAATGGAGTTCTTAATAGGCCACTCATTATTTCTCAAGTACACATTGCCATTCTTGGAATAATAGTTCTCATCAAGTGGACAACTCTTATCCATCACATCTCATGTGAGGTTCCGTTAATCTAGCTCCTAATGTTACCGGCCTCAGGTACGCATTGCCATTATTGGCCTTTGGCATTAGTTAGGTCCATACCATTGGATCAGTGAAGTGTATGGATTTGAACATTACAAACCTTAGGTACACCTATTTTCCATTCTTGGCCCATAGTGTATCCATACACTCATAGAATCTCATGCTTTAAAATAACACTACATGAATCTCTTAGGCCTTGTGCACACCCTTATGTATCCATAGTCGATGAACACTAGCCCAAAACCATGCATGTTATTACTCCAATGGAGAGCCTAGGCCTAAATTTAGTTGGAAGATTTTTGGGTCTATTATTAAGGTCTCACTTTGTACATTAGCCATTTTACAACATATATATCTCATACATACATTGCAAGCTAACATACATGCATCTATATACATATCACATACATATATAGTATGCATCAACATACATATCTCATATATACATTGAACATGCATAATGGATGTACAAATAAGGAGTGATTATAGGCCTTTCCTAATTGAATTCTAACTTTTATAACTATTACACATGGGCCTAGCCCATAAAAGACCTTCATTCCATGAGCTTCCTTGATTTCCATTACCATAGGCTTTGCCTTCAAGTCTCCAAGGTAGAATGGGCCTCTAATGAACTTTTCAACTTTGCATTCCATCCTTATCATACCAAGGCAAACGAATTTGCATCTTAATCTATGTAACTAACACTTGATTACATAATTATGATAATAAACTTAATCATTATTACAAATTAAAGATGTAAACTAAGTCCATGATCAATCCTTGTATGAATGACATTCATACATGTGTATAATGTTGTCCATGATGCATCTCGTGTGTGTTGTGCACAAAAGGGGGCCTTTTTAAACAATTTTCCAAAGTGGGATAGTGCTGAACATGGCCTGGGACATGGCCATATCCAAAGTCGTGTTCCCTTTATACATTTTAGGTAGACTAGCACACGGCCAAAGATATGGTTGTGTGCTAGGCCATGTACACACTATTGTACATCAAAAAACATGCTTTTTTCAAGATGCAACACTTGCAATAAAGGCCACAACACTTGCAACCATTCAAATACTCAATTATAACATTTGTAATTCATATTTTAGCATATAAAATAATACATAAATGAACAAATTGATCATAACTCTTGCAACCATTAACATGCATAATCACCATATTCACAACACTTGAAACTATCATCATGC
Organism: Macaranga tanarius; assembly: GCA_949673435.1. Taxonomy (NCBI): domain Eukaryota; kingdom Viridiplantae; phylum Streptophyta; class Magnoliopsida; order Malpighiales; family Euphorbiaceae; genus Macaranga; species Macaranga tanarius. Next base: position 4,501 of record CATIWO010177151.1, read on the forward strand.
ATAATTATAACACTTGCAATTATCAACATTTTTAGCATGTAAATCATGTGATAAGTGGTCTCTGATACCACTTGAAAGGAATTTGAGTTCAAACCAACCAAAAATGCAGAATTTTAAAACTTTTGATTGCATGCAACACTTGTACTAAGTTTGAACCCTTCCATGCCCAAGACCCAAATCACATGCACTCTTACATACCTAATCATGCATCATGAACAATATTTTAACAATAAACAATCAAACAGTCATGTAATCACATGACAAGTCCTACATACTAAGAGTCAAGTAATACTTACAAAACTCCTAAGCGTGTAGAATGCTTGACAAGCTTTGATTGCTGTGATCCACTAGCTTCGAGCTCCCGAAGTGTGAAGCCTCTAGTTTGAGACACAAAGATTGCTCCAATGATGATCTTCAAGATCAATCAAGCTCTCCATACAAGCCTCTCTTTGAATGACCTAAGAGATTATCAAAGCTTCTTCAATCTCAAAAGTATGGAACCCTAAAGCTACCCTCCCAATGATGATGGTTTTGGTCTTTATACAACTCTTGTACAACTAAAGCGTTTTGGTTGAGAAATCATAACTCTTGTGATATGTAATTGGTTCACTCTAATTTGAATAGGGAAGAAGAAGAGACACTCTTTTCTTTTCCTTTTTCTTTTGTTAGAATAACCAACCCTCTCAAATTACCTTAGCCAAAAATTCAACTCTTAAAGTTGTCTCTACAACTTTTCTTGTCTTATTATAATAACCAAAGCCAATAAAATATTTAATAACTTATGTCTTCCTACACAAGCTTTAAACTATTGAAAGATTGGCGACCAAGTTTTGCTACTATTGCAAGATTGGCCACAAAGCTTCTATTAGCCTTGTTTGGTTGCATGGATTTTCTTATCCCTATTCCATTAACTCTTAATGGGCTTGGGCCAAGGCATGGGATATGGGCTTCTCTATACTTAGAGATGGCCAAATCCAATCTAAACAATTAATGGGCTAGTTAAATACTTTAAATAAAAACCCAATCCTTATTAAATAACTAGTGGGCTAGTTTAAACTCTTTAAATAATTATCATGGTCCATCTCATGGCTCATGTCCATATATATTTGGAAGGCTAATATTAATATAGACTTGAACTTAATATAGACTTGAACTTAATATTACATATTAAATTAAGTCCAAATTAATATTTTATTAATTGCAATAAAGTTCCAATCTTTGAATTCGGATTTCGGGATATGCTAGATCCCCGCATACTCGTAAATCGAATTCAATCAATTCAATTAATTAATTAAACTCTTTAATTAATAATCAAATTAATGTTAATCATCACAAGTGCTACCCTTGTGTGTGTGACTTACTAGGTTCAAGTCTAAATGGCAACAGAAAATGATATTAATAATTAATATCATGGAAACACCTTTCCATACTGAATGTGAAAATCCCAATGTATCACATTTAGTTCCCATAAGTAGTGAGTGACCCCCAGTATAGATATCACGACTACCCAATTAGAAATGAATGTTATATGTAGATCCATAAGAACCAATGAACATAATTGTCGTGCATTAAATGTCCCTTCATTATAAGATCTCGATATTGGCTAGAGTGAAGGTTTAGTCAAACTCTAACTGGCTCAATCATATGACCTCATCTTTATGTTTGTTTCTTGATAAAACACGACTACTACTAGAAACTATTTTCTAGCACCGAAACTTTTTTCGGGTAAGTCAAGTTTGACCTGGCCAAGTACTTATTCATCAAGAATAACTTAGATAGTATAGGATCTTATCCTGGTTCACTCCAAGTAATGAATTTCATCTTGGCCGATCACTCATCCCTACATATAACCAATTAGAGCCATCACACACCATATACTCATACGTGGCTAGCACAAATACGTAAGCAGTAAAAAACTCTAACGAACCATTTGTGGATGACCGTGTCGCCTCAAGTCGAAGGACCATATGCATAATTATGTTCAAGATTATGATTGTTAACTAAAGTGAATTCCTATGCAATCACAAATTTTGCGCCACTGTTTGATCCACTCATCACATAAGGATCCATATGTCTATTCTGATATCTCATATTAAGTAGCATGAGACTCACTACCTCCCACTATCAATATCATATACTGATCAAGAAAAATAGACAGAGGTGATAGTATAGAGATTAATACTACCCTTATATTAATCCACTAACTATAAACATTTATAGTGTATGTACTAAATGAGTTTGTCACTCATATTATCAACTATTGATAATAAACTCATTTAACATACGACTAAAGATAAATATTCAAATATACAAACACTTTATCGAAATGAATATTTTATTGCCAAAGGGAGTAATATACAACGTTTACATTTAAAATGGCCCTGAAGAACATCTATACTAACAGCTACACCAAATTCAAATCCTTTGAGCTATGATAGAGGACCCATAACTAGATCACAAGCTAAAAGGATGCGCGAGGCTATAGTGGGACTTGTGTGAGAGAAATTGGAGCTTATGGGACAAAGTGGAAGTAATTTGGTGAAAACTAAGTTAATCAACTTAGTTTCTTCTATTCAAGATGATACACGCCCATGTTTCAAGTATCCAAAATAGACAGTAAGATGCACAGGCCATAGACATGCCCTTGTTCAAGGAGCCTAAAATATCCAAAAGGATACACGGCCAGAGACATGCCCATACATCAGACCGTGTAATGTTCTGTCTTAAAATCATAGTTGAAACACGCTCGTGTATGATCAAGGCCAGACTGTGTTCTAAGTTGTGTAGCAGTCTACTAGTTTTTTATAATGACAACACGCCCGTGTCTCAATAATGATTTCCTATCTGATTTTATATTTAATTATGAATTTTATTTATATTATAAGTTGTCTCAAATTAGGAATATAGTTATTTCTTCCTAAAGAGTTATTTTCTTTTAGAATCAGCTTAGGTTTAGGATTAAAAGTTTATAAATACTTGTATCAAACATCATTATTTTGAATAAGTTGATTGATTTGATTTAAATTCTTAATTGAATTTTCTTGAGTTCTTGCAAGAGCTAAAATCCGAATTTGCTTCAACCGTATTGTAAATTCAATCCTGATAATTAGAGGTGCTAGTTGTTAGATAGCTAGTATTGGTAATTCCCTTAGTTTATACTAGATAGATCTTTGGGCAATGATCCCAATAGATTGTTATAAATCCTAGTTGTTAGATAACTAGTAGGATGTATTAATATCTTCTGTAGTTGGCATTGTGGGTTTGTTATTGGATGAGCAATTCAGCTTTCATGGCTAGATTCTTTGCCTCTTGCACACTAAAAACCATTTGCACTCAAATCTTATCTTTAATAAACAACTTTAGCCCACTAAAATACATTATTACTTGTTGATTCTCACTTTCAGACAATTGATTTCTATCTGCCAACCTTATAAATTTGACAGTACACTCATTCATATTTTTACTACCCTGTGAACATCTCAGATAGGCCTGAAAAAAGTATTATTTAAGGTCTGAAGGTAAAAATCTACCTCTCAATAATTGTCTCATCCTACATCAAGTTTGCACCAAACCACGCCCTTTTCTCATCCTTATATCTCTCAATCTCTCCCAAAAGACTGACGCTCCCCTTTTCAATCTTTAGGCAATGAACTTTACCTTTCTATCTTCGAGCAATGTAGTATAGTAAAAAAACCTATCTACTTTAGTCAACCAATCTAAAAACCCTTTTCTATTAAAATCACCAGTGAAGTTAGGAATATCTACCTTTATTTTGTATTTGTCATCACCTCTGTAATTTTGTCGCCACTGTCTTCCTCTGTCATATCTCTCACGAGGATTGGCAATCTCCCCTAGGTCAACCTCTTCTTCCGAAGTATCATTATAACCCGCAGCTAGTATTTTTCAATTTTGATTATTCGGAATGGGATCAATAATGGGTTTGATAGGGTTAACTCCTCTGCTTTGTTTGCCATCATCATTCCTACGCCCTTAGACATTACCCCTCAATAATGCTCACAATCAGGTTTGGATTTCCTCCAATTGTTGCTCCATGTTTTGGGAACATTCTCATTGTTCATCGCATGACTGTCGCTACTTTTTAATTGATATCCAAGTGGCATGCAATCTCTAAACACCGTCTTAGGATTAGTTCCCACCACTACTATCATTGTGAGCCATCGATTGGAAAAATCCACTCTGATAACACCTGACACAGCGTGTAGCGTGAATGATTAAAACACATTTGATTATAAAAAAACAAGCCTCAAATGCATAGGCCAATTTCTCAATCTAGAGAAAATAAGCAAAAGCTTAATTGAAATTTGATTAAAATAGATAAAAGTCATGAAACAAACCCTAAAAACATCTATTTTTACCTAGGTTTAATTTAGGCATAATAAGAATAAAAATAACACCCAAAATAACTAAAATAAAGAAATTCACATAATAAAAAATACTATATTCGCACGGCGCAACTTCGTTAAAAAGACGCATGGCTGTGACTGGATTCTATTTGTACATCTACCAATCGAATCCAGTCACTTTCAGGTATAGTTGTATAGTTTAGGTTGCACAGTTGTATTAGATTAGGTTGGTTCTTGTCGAAACTTGTCACTCTCGAGCACAACTATGTCTAAGAGTTCACATAGTTGTGCATTGCCTCTTGAAGGCATTAATGCCTCCCATCATATTGCCTCTATTGTCTAAAAAGAAATTATGCTAATTGTGCAAGTTGTTGTGGCTGAGAGGGAAAAACTTACAAAGGAGGAAGCTAAGAAGGAAACACAAGCCGAAGAGCAGAGGCAAAGAGAAGCAGAGAAGGCTGCAAGTGAAGTTGATAGAGCTCAAGCAAAAGTGGAGACTGAAAAGAGGTAAGAAATGTTGCTCTAGTTGATGCAAAAAGCTTCAAGGTCTCTTAATAATGTATGGTATATTTAGAGAAAATGCCAGTCTAATAAAAAATTGATTACTATTTTTATTATTAAATTAGATAAATAACTTAATGAATAATAGTCTCATTTATCCTCAACTACTATCAAATTTTCTATTTAATTTTATCCTTTAAATTATATCAATTTATCATATGAATTTTTTGATTTGTTTCAATTATATCCAACTTTCTACTAAGCATGTAAATGTAATTTTAAAAATTACGATAAGATCCTTTTAAAATTCAATTACCCACTCAAACTTTTTTTCTTTCATTTTCATAAAAAAAAACTATATCATAGAAAACCCAAATGATGAGTTTATTTAAAAACTGAAATGATTTTTAAAATTACTTAATGATTTTATTAAATATAAATAAAATTATTTATAAAATTAAATTTAATGTGTTTACTTTAAAATTTTAAATTCTTAAATTTGTGAAATTAGTTATAATTAAATGAAATTCTAATAAAATAGCTTACATTTACAATGATATTGAAATAATATGTAAATGTAAGTTATTTTATAAGAATTTCATTTAATTATAACTAATTTGACAAATTTAAGAATTTAAAATTTTAAAGTAAACACATTAAATTTAATTTTATAACTAATTTTATTTATATTTAATAAAATCATTAAGTAATTTTAAAAATCATTTCAATTTTTAAATAAACTCATCAATTGGATTTTTTATGATTTAGTTTTTTTTTTTTTTTTTTTGTGAAAATGAAAAAAAAAAGTTTAAGTGGGTAATTGAATTTTAAAAGGATCTTATCATAATTTTTAAAATTACATTTAGATCCTAAGTAGAAAATTGGATAGAATTGAAACAAATCAAAAAATTCATATGATAAATTGATATGATTTAAAGGATAAAATTAAATAATCTAAATATTATTAGACTGCATATGAGAAGATTTGAAAATTATGCCTCATAATTTTCTTGAAAATAGGTCATCATTCGGACACCATTTCAATGACTCTTTCTCTATTTCTCGTACATTTCAAATAAATATCGTACAAAGGTTGAAGTGTGTGGAAGAGAATATATAAATTAAAGGGATAATAGTCTCATTTATCCTCAACTATAATCAAATTTATTATCTAATCCTATTCTTTAAATCATATTAATTTATCATATGAATTTTTCAATTTGTTTCAATTATATCTAATTTTCTACTAAGGATCTAAATGTAAGTTTAAAAAATTATAAAAAGATCCTTTTAAAATTTAATTACCCGCTTAATTTTTTTATTTTTACAAAAAACAAAGTTTATTTAAAAACTAAAATAATTTTTAAAATTACTTATTTTAAATATAAATAAATTTTCAAAAAAATATTATATAATTTATTTATAAAATTAAATTTAATGTGTTTATTTTCAAATTTCAAATTTTAAAATTGTAAAATTAGTTATAATTAAACATAAAATCCTAATAAAATAGATTAAATATACAAATTATTTCAATGCCATTATATCTATCTTTGTCATGAGAATAAACAGTTCTAATTTTTATCATTTTTATTTTTTGAAATACTTTTATTCCTTTATTGTATTGCTACTTTATGATGCAATATTTGATTAAATTGATATTTTTATGAAATAAAATATTAAATTGAATTCTAATTTTATATCAAATAAGATATTACATGATAAAATAAAAAATTTATTTTTAAATGAATTCTATTTAAAATTTTTTTGGAAGTGCAATAAGATAAACTTGAATTTTACCAATAAATTTATTTCACTTCTAAAAGATTAAAATAGAATTTATTTTCAATTGAATTTATATATATGATTTAAATTGATATTTTATAAAATTCATTTGAAATAAATTTTTTATTGTATCATATAATATTTTATTTGATACAAAATTAGAATACAAATTAATATTTTATTTGATAAAAAATATCAATCTAACCAAACATTACACCATAAAGTAGTAATATAATAAAGGAATAAAAATATTTTAGAAAATAAAGATGATAAAACTTAAAATTTTTTATTTTTTTAAAAATATAAATATAATGACATTAAAATAACTTGTACATTTAAGTTATTTTATTAGAATTTCATTTAATTATAACTAATTTCACAAATTTAAGAATTTAAAATTTAAAAATAAATACATTAAATTTAATTTTTTAAATAATTTTATTTATATTTAATACACTCATTAAGTAATTTTAAAAATCATTTCAGTTTTTAAACAAACTCATCAATTGGGCTTTCTATTATTCAAATTTTTTTTTTTTTGTGAAAATGAAAAAAAAGTTTAAGTGGGTAACTGAATTTTAAAAGGATCTTATCATAATTTTTTAAAATTACATTTAGATCCTTACTAGAGCATTGGATAAAATTGAAACAAGTCGAAAAATTCATATGATAAATTGATAAAATTTAAAAAGATATAATTAAATAAAAAATTTAAAAATAATTGAGGATAAATGAGATCATTATCCCTAAATTAAAATATATATCAGAATTTTTTTCCCAACATAGCCTATATATAGGTGAAGACATTTTAAATTAAGATAAAATAGTTAAAATCATGATGAAAAATATAAAAGTGTTTATTAAATTATTAACTATCAGTTTAGCTAAAATTACATATAAAAGAGGATGTGCAATTAAAATTGATAAAAGAGAAGTAAATCTCCTCAAATTCATTTTTTAAAAAATTTTCTTAAATTTATTGTTAATGCTCAAATATTATTATTATTATTTTTTGAAATAAAGAGGAGGGGGTGCCTTTACAAAATTAAGTCACTACTAATTTTAGATATGAAACACCGCACATGCCATGAGTGTAAACTCCAACAGTGACATCCAATAGCTTCTCTAAATATAAGCAATATGTGCACTTCCCAATCTCTAGCTAACAATTTCCTTTATCTCTTGGAGAACTAATGCTTAAATATTAATTTAATAACCCAGTTCATTTAAAACCCGATTGTAATTACTCAAATTCATTAATATTCTATTAGAGTTTGGAGACACTGTGAACCCGCAAGAACTCTCCTTTCAGTAGTTAAACTTAAATCTAATCACTATGGTATCTAGAGTTTGGCAAATTAATCTTTACTAATACGTCTTAATTATAACGTGAGTTTGATTTTATGGTAATAAGTTTTAATTACTAATAGAGTTTGACCTATTCCATACGTCTTAATTATAACGTGAGTTAGATTTTGACATTAAAATTTTATTTTATTTTTATATAATTTCTCTAATCTATTTTGGAATGTTATATCATTACACACACTCAATTCCTTATTCATCCTCATTCTTCTTTTTCTCTCTTAGTAATATTGCAAGTACACACACTCTTAAATTGCTAACCAAAAGCCCAACCTTCCCTTTTTTTTTACATGGAGATGATGGCTTATAAACTCCCCAATATCAAATATTGCAAATAAACTCCCCAATTTCCCCTTCAGAAATAATAATAATAATGCTTACACTATTGTTTTCCATGTCCTCCTATTAATTCTTGTTGTTTGCATCAATATTTAATTGAAAAAACAATCCAACGCCATATTTTCCACAAACCATTAGACTTTAAAATTTTCCAATAAAATATCATACCCATATTACACGTCTTATAAAAAAAACTTTAATTTTGATGATAAAATTTTAAATTTCTTTTATCATTTTTTTCATATGAAAATCAATACATTAATTATATTCATTTTTGAATTTTAAATAATACTCCTCTAATTATGATGATGTATTTTTCAAAAAAAAACAAAAGGACTTTAAATATTTCTTATAAATTTAATGTTGTATCCTAAGATTCTTTATATATTTAATTGTAACAATCCACACAAATATGAATTTATTTTTTTATTATTTGAAATAAAATAATAAATATATTATGATTTATTAGATATTTTATTAATTTGGATGAAATTTGAAATTTACTCGAGTTGGACTCATTACACTTATACTACTTGAATTGAAGAGTATTTTTCAAGACACATTCTAATAAAAATACGAATCTTCCTTCCTAATTGCGCTGTATTATTTTTCAAGTCTTTCACCTACTCACAATGCTATCAACATTAATCATTAATTTGAGACTATGATCAAATGCTATATTTCCCACATTATCCCTTTTTCACGGACAAAGTATCATTTTTCAAGACCCAAAGTCTAAACATATATTAATTATACATATTTTATGGTGATGCGTTGATTTTGACAATAAAATTTGAAATTTCTTTTATTATTTTTCTATTCATATTAAAATTAAAAGAAAATATATGATGCATAATGATTAATTTTAAAAATAAACAGTTTATAATTTATTTATTTATTTATTTCATATAAAAGTTTAATTAAATTGAATATCTAAGATATTTAATTTTGATTAATCTCAATTCAATAACTGAATTGCATGATCGAATAAAAAATATTAAATAAATATTTAAACTTATCATTACATACATCTAAAATAAAATAAAAATATGATAATTTATTAACGCTTTATTAAGTCACTTAATTAAGCTCATAAATTAATTAATCAAATAACATAT
>CATIWO010177199.1:0-31647 GCA_949673435.1 Macaranga tanarius
GCCATGTATTTATATTCAATCTAATTGATCGAGGGGCCCATAGATATCCTTCTCATGATTAGTGAGGGACAAATTCCTTCTTGATCACTCATACTCCTCACATGATTCATTTTATATCCAATCACAATCTATTACATCATCCTGTTAAAGATAACATTAGAATGTGTCAAAATATAAAACTCATTATGTAGGACTCTATGATGATCTCAGGTCAGAGGACTATAATAATATCATTACATTGAGAATAACTTATGACAATTATCCATGTAGTATTCTCATAGTAGGTCAATCCAGTACATCCTATGTACCTATGACTTGACTTTATATCTCGCATACATGATCAGTAAAACATGATCATTAGTCAACCTCATACTAGTCTTTATTCATTATCCTTCCACAATAATGACCGACTAAGGATAATTCAGAATATAACTCATTTACCATTTAAGAGTTCTACTATGAAGTCACACACTTGATGATCTTAAATAGAGTTAAACATTCATGGAATTCAATAGAGTCAATATGATAAAATGCCTCTTTATTATAATGATGCAAAATAGACAAAGTCACAAAGTGGCCATAATACTATAGGCCTAGGGCACATTACTAACAGTATATTCATGTAAGTAGTTAAGAAAGTTTTGGAGTTATTTATCACAATAGAAAGTTTTGGATTATTGTGTAATAATCCTATTTTATTAAGGGGGAGAAGAGATTTTATGGTGATATTTATATTATTAGATAAGAGTATTAGTATTATTATATTTGTAGAGATAAATTAGTAATTATGGAGAAGAGACTTTAGGGGGGCAAATGGATGTTTTATATTGGTGCAAGTGTATATATATGTATGTGTGTATTTATGTTAGGAAGAGTGTAGAGAATTTTGTAGAGAAGAAGAAGAAGTGTGATATTGAGAGGCTTGAGGGATTTTGAAAATTCTCCAACACATCTAGCAAAGATTTTGGGAGTTTAAGAAGATCAATTAGCCATTTGAGCATCAAATTGGTAAGCCTTGCATTTAGTTTGGTTATTTGAGTTAGGTTTTGTAAGTTGAAATTCGTGTTCTGTTTTGGGTGTTGCATCAGTCTCATTGTTTTAGCCATATCTTGTGTTGTAGACCTCTGATTTGAGCAAGATTTGATGCTCTGGAAACTTCAGAGAGTCCCTACAACTTTTATATTTTGTTCTAGGGCTGATTTTGCTGTTAACACTGAATGGCATAGCTTGACATTTTCATGCTCAGTCTGTCACCTCTATTTTTTCCAGTTTTGTTCAAAAATCCATAATTAATTTCACACACGTCCAAATTAAGTGATTATAGTTGGAATTAGAAGTATACTCATAGATCTAGCTTCAGTAATATTTTTATAATTTTTAGATATGTGTGTGAATTATTTGGACATATTGAACCTTGAGTTTGGAAGTGCACCTAGCTGCATTTGAGTGCAAATGTCATGTTGTCATGTGGCTATGTGAATTGATGTATGAATTATGTGTAGGAATTGATAAGGATATTGGAGACATTACTCACTAGGGGAGCTTTGCTTTTGAAGAGTTGAAGTACTTGGTGTAATTGATTATTAATATAATCTATAGATATATTGAATATCTTGAATATAAGAACTATATTACTATGAATGATTGAATAATTTGACAAGTATATGATGAGTGTGATATATACATAATATGTATATATATTGTGAGAATGTTGTGTTGTGTGAATTGAATAATTGAATAAGGTGTGAAGTGAATATGAAAAATGTAGTGCTATGAATAAATAAGTCAAGTTTTGTGATGTGATTTGAAATGATATGTATATATATATATATATATATATATATATATAGTGAAAAGGTATAAATTGTGATTGATGATGAGAATTATGTTGCTATGAATGAATTGAGCAAGTTATTGGGATGTGCTATGAATAACATATGATTTGTGAAGATGTTGAATTATGATTAAATGTGGTATGAAAATGAACTATATAGATGAATGGTGGATTGATTGAATATGATGTAAAGTGAAATATGGATATTGAAATGTTGCATTGTGATTTATATGATGTGAAGTGAAATATGGTTATTGAAATGTGATGTGTATGAGAATGAGAAATGATTGAATGATTGTGAGGAAAATGTGTGATAGTGAGGTTGAGCCGGGCGGATAGATCCACTGATTGTGAAATCTGGAACTGAGTTGGGCGGATAGGTCCAGTAGTGGTCATATGAGAAAAAGATGAAATGTGAGATAGGCAAGCTGAGTCGGGCGTATAGCTACCTGATAAATTATATGTGAGGATGTAAGAATGTGAGACTGAGACTGAGCTAGGTGGATAGTCTCAGTATGTGACCACTTGTAAGAAATACGCATGTGAGGTGTTTCGACGGGATACCAAACTTTGATGTTGTGATATAAAAGAATGAGTTATGGTTTTATGAGAAATGATGAGCTTTGGTTTGATGACGATATATGATTAATTGATATGTGATTAATTGATATGAATATTTGAGTTTTGAATTCATAAGATGAGATATGATTATTAATTAATATGGTTGTGATATATATGAGTAAGTAGTATACCTTGTATGTATATTTGGTATATGTGGTGTATATATTTGGAATATATTGTGATATGAATGAGTAAGCTTTGGTTACATTAGATATTATGTGGTTATTATTTTATTTAGTTGTGATATATATATGAATTGATATGTATGAGTAATATGTTTAAATGTAAGCTAAAATTTATACACCATGAGTATATGTGAAATATATGTTTTGTGAAATTGGTATATATCACGGATATAAATTATAAGTGATGGTTATTTGTTGGATTGGAAGCATGATTATATGTGTATCTTGAACAAATAAAGACTTGTTATATATATATATATATATATATCACTTAATTAGTTCTTGAGAAGTAATATATATATATATATAGTTATATTAGTAATTCCCATTTGCAACTATTTTTCAGGAGATAGTTAGTAAGAGCTTGATGCTTGCTTAGCTTGTGATTTCCGGAGGCCCGAGGTGTGCTTGGTGAATCAGTTTCCATCTTCCTTGTCATGCACCACATGCATTTGGTGATGTTGTTATGAGCATTGTGGCTCTATGTCAATTTGTGCTAGGAATGCTTTGTGTGATTTTCATTGTATAATGAATTGGGTACTTGGGTATTTTGTATTGGTTGTGTGGAGATTGCACTATGTGATGTGCATTCTAGCATTGAATTGTGTTATATATATTTTGGATAGAGGATTATGAAGTTTGTGAATATGGTTGAGAAAACACAAATATATGTATGTGTTTTTAATTGAGAAAGAGTTGTGCAATTTATGTATGAAATATTGTTTAGGAGCATTTTGTGTGTGTGGTATGTTTGTAAGGTTGTTTTCAACAGGTTTTGGGATAGAATAGGGGAGGGGCTGCCACCAGCCACTGGCAAGCACCAGTCCCCTAGCGCAGACTTTTAAACAAAAAAAAAATTCTTCTATGCTTCATCCATCAATTGTTTTACTTGCTTGTATGTATGTAAGTAATGTTTGTTAATTTATATTGTACATGGCATGTATTTATGTCCTTCAAAGAATTTTTAATTCTTTTCAATTGGACACGTGTATGGGTTGTTTGAGGCCACGTGTTACGGGTCTCACATCTGGCCATAATTTTCCTTTCCCCATTGATGAACAACTGGTAGTCGCAGCAGAAGAAGAAAATGAATCTCCTACTCCAATTCCTTTGCTTTCTTGATATTCTCTCTTCATGGTTCTTGAATTTTTTTTGGTTTCTTGATTACAAAAAAAGGAAAAAATTAATGGAGGCACACACACAGGGTTTTATTGGGTTTGTGTTAGATACCAAATTTGATGATTCCTCAAAAGAAAAAAAAAATAGAAAACAGCAAAAATAAAAAAAAATGGAGAGATAAGTGTGAGGTCCAATAGAGAAATAGAAGAAGCAGAAGTTGGAGTGTAAGAGATAAGGACTCTTCATCATCTTAGTGGCAGCCGGCGATGGCTTCAATTTGTGAGCACTAGGGTTCGGTGACTGTAATGGATCACCGTTACAATGTGCTTCTCCCAGGATCAAAAAATGTCCCAAGAGGGAGAGATTGTGTGCATCATCGGAGGAAGCGGTTGCATCTGTTCATGGCTCATCCATCTTCTTCTCCAACGCAGCTACACCGTTCAAGCCACCGTCCATCTTCTTCTCTAATGTTTTTCTTATAATTTTTAATTCTTCTTATTACTATTGTTATATATGAAGATGATGAAAAGGAAACGAAGCATTTACAATCTCTAGGACATTTTCAAAATTATTTTCAAAAAATTATTTTCAAAAATATTAAAAAATATATATTTTCAAAAAAAATTTGGGACACGTGGCGCTGACGTGGTGCCACGTGTCCTAGGCAAGCATCCACATCAACGCTTAGGGGTGTTCATGGCCTCCGAAATGGCCAAACCAATTCGGTTTGTATTTTTAAAATTTTTGAATTTTTTGAACTGAATCGAACCAAAATTTGGTTCGGTTCAGTTTTATGTAAAAAAAAGTTCTATTAACCGAGATAACCGAAATAACTGATTTTTTTATTTTTTATTTTAATTTTTCTAAATATTTGTTAAAAATATATACAAATTTAATATAAAAATGTAAAAATATAAAAATAATCAATATTTTAAAATTTTCGGTTCGGCCGGTTCGGTTTTCTACCCAAAAATTTCAGTTCGGTTTGATTTGGTTCTGATTTTTTTAATTCGGTTATTTCAGTTCGGTCAGAAAATTGCCCAAAAACCGACCGAACCGACCGATGAACACCCCTATCATCGCTAGATCATCACCTATGGTCGGAAATGGGCTTTGGGCATTATGCTGTGACCGGATTTAAAAGTTGGAGAGTTTTTTGTTACAAAAAAGGGTTGGATACTTTAGTAGTATCTGATTAAAAAATTGGATATCGTGAGTGCAAATAACTCTAAAAACATGACATGCTAATGCAGGAACGAGAATAAACATGCTGATCATTTTTTACTCATTTTCCAATACCAAAATATCACAAAAAAAGATCTACAAAATTCATCCATAAGTTAATATCTTAATGTGAAAATTGTACAAAAAAAAAAAAAAAAAAAAAAAGCAAATGGTCCGTGAAAAATCATAATGAACCATTTGCTACACATCGGATCTTGCTTCCTGCCACAATGAGATAAGACTATACATACGCTTTTGTCCGCCTACCAAATATGAAATACCATTGCATCCCTCATAACAGAACATAAGGTTTCCAATGTTTGACATAAGCTCATTAGAACAACAGATAATGTCCCCTCTTCCAGTGTTTTACATGAGCTGAATTAAATGAATAACAGGAAAAAAAAAAAATGTCAAAAGCATGTGCAAGACAGAAGAATAATTTGAATGTACAATCCTTGGAGGTACCCTATATCAAGAGTACATAACATAATCAATTAGTACGGCATAGAGGAAAAGAATCCTTGACAAAGACTACAAAATTCGCGGGCAATTGTTGCCCATATGTAATAAAAATATACATACTG
The DNA here is from genome assembly GCA_949673435.1 of Macaranga tanarius. NCBI lineage: Eukaryota > Viridiplantae > Streptophyta > Magnoliopsida > Malpighiales > Euphorbiaceae > Macaranga > Macaranga tanarius. Next base: position 5,571 of record CATIWO010177199.1, read on the forward strand.
AATGCACCACCGGCTACCACTTTCAGTAGTGTACAAATATGTTAGTTTGCATCAACGGAACACATGTTTTGGTGGACGTGCAGAAAACTGCATAATGATTGCAGCTACCCCTTCCATGGTAACCGGGATGAAATGATGCTCAGAATTAACCAATTCTATAAACCAATCATTCCAACCTCTTTTTGTCAAATAAATTTGCACAAACCCTGGCCATTAATAAGATGCAAGGAAACTACTCAATTTTGACATCAAAATGAACCTGAAATAACTATGCCATGTGTCATTAGTTGTGTCATGAATTTAAACTAAAGGGTAAATCATAAGAAGTATGATAGCAAATATTTATGAAGTAACTTGTTATCTACCTTCATCTCCAATCAAGCATCCTCAATACCAAGCTGTTTCAATGAATCTGGACCAACTAAGAAAACACGTCTTTGAGTTTGATATCGGAAAACAACTATTCCCTTGTATGCTGTCCTTGGTGTTCCATCCTAGAAAAATGAAGAGATATCATAAAGTATGTAAAGACTGAGGAAATGAAACAAAGGAAAGAAAATGAGAAGAGAGAGTTCTAAGGGCACATTCTTTGAGTGGTTTACGTGAGCAGTGCCTATGGCATTGCAGTTGCATGTCACAAATGGTCAATGTTTGGATATTAGATACCTGTGGCAGCTATCATATTTTTTTTCCTTTTCTTTTTTCTTGTTAAGACTAGCAGAGATATGTAATCATTAATTTCTTCATCTAGAAACAAATCCATGCAACAAAATATCAGCACTAACATCATAAAATACACTATACCCTATGCCACACTAAAATTAACCCTTTATAATCCATGAAAGTCTCCTTCAAACAAAATCAGTCCTATATTACCATTTCAACCACAATCTCAAGACATCTCCAACACCCATAAACATGAACCTTCAAATAGAAAATTCAGAGAGAGAGAGAGAGGCTAATTAGAGCTTTTTACTTAGAAATAACCAGTTTAATAATAAATAAAAGTATATATCAACATAACTTGAATTGCTAAAATTGCTGCAATGTCGAAATTTTGATGATCAAATTGATGAAATTGTTGCTAACGCAAGTCATTAGGCCATTACATTTAATAAGCTTTTTTTATCATGAGGAAACATTCTAAAAAGAGGAAATTACCTTCCATTCTTCAAAAATACCAAACTGGTGTGCAATACTCTCAAACTCCTCTTGATCTTTGTACTGAACACGCACATCACCTTCGATGTTATATGCCTTCAGAACAGCATCATTTCCATGGACAGGCTTAGCTTTTTTTAAAATTTCGGCAAAAAATGTTGGATACTTGTCCTGAGAAGGGCAACGAATTCTCAATTGAACAGAACTAAAATTTAGTGTCCATAATTTTTATATACAATCAAAAGTTTATTTACCTCCATCAGGTAGCTCAAATCCATTTTCTTCCAGTCAACCTTTTGGAAGAAAATGCAAAACAAGAAAACTTCTTATCATTTGAAATACATAAAACATTTCCAAAATAGAAATTAGAAATACAAACATAGCAATTACCTGGACATCATTCAACCTGATTGGCTCAAGATACTTTTTAAAAAACTGCCCCAAACTAGAACCCTGAAATTACGAGTCAAGAGATCAAATAGTGAGACAATGTATACTTGAAGCCATTGTTGCATGATTTTTAGTTTTGGTGCATTATTTCCAATTGTGAATCCTTGTTGGTTGGAGGAAATGAACTACTTCAAAGCCAATGACTTTCTGGCCTTTGTAGCAGGGATCATGGCTCTCGGGTAGGCTTGGAGATTCATTTAATCAACATTCCAAATAAACAATGCACATTTACACACACATTTCTATCTAAATCAGTCCAATGCATTAACCATGATAAAAACTTAAATATCTCTTTCAAAAAGCAGACTTAGATATCACAAGAGTCCAAGACTGGACCATCTGAATAAGATGACATACGTGTTCACCAAAGTTATATGTCCTGCATACTTCTGGACGAATAAATTGCCGACCTTTGTGATTCTCTTTTAACCTCAACCAGTCATCCCAGTAAGTGAAGTTTTTGTCAAGGAAAATGTAGGAAGACGCCATCAAATCACATGAATGAGCCCAACCTACAAAACAATATTACAGAAAAACTAAAAGGATATGCTTTTGGCCATTTAGGGGATAGTTCATCCCACGTTGATTTAGTAAGCATCCATCCCAATCCAGGAAAGAAATCTGAGCGATAAAGTGCATCTGCAGAATGCATCACATGAAAGATCAGAGAACAAAAACTACCCAAGACTTTTGTGTTCAATTACAATGAAAATCTTCTCAAACAATTAACATTCCAGCCCATTAGCAATTGAATTTATCATTACATGGATAGGGAAACATAATTTAAGGTATGCAAAGTGACAACACATGCCTAAAGAACAACTGTATTATAAAAATCAAAATATTAATATCAACACCTTAGATCAACATCTATCTCAGTATGTCCCTTTTGCTCCTGTTTTTTAGTGTGTGAGAATGTGAAACTGTTGCTAGCACCTATATACGGATCAACAGAAATAGTGGGCGGAGGATCAGAAATTCCAAAAGAACTACCAGTGTCATGCCAACAAGGGAAAGGTGAAAGGTGAAAGGTGACTAAAGTGCCAAATATATATTAACTTGTGCACTAATAATTGAATAACTAACACGAAACAGAACAGATGAGATTTCTGTACAACTATGACCACTGTTGTTATACAAAAATACAAATAATTTCCACAAAAAAGAGAGCTGCATACTTATGCACATACATGCACAATAGAAGCAACCAGGAAGAAATTGTCTTGATTAATTATAACAAATGATGGATGGAGAGACCAAAAAAAAGAAAGAACTTACAAGGATCATATACAAACTGCTTTTGTCCATTGTCATTCCATGAGGAGACAGCCATAATCGACCTACAATATCAAATATAAATTGAGAAATCTCTCCAACTTTATTTGATGAACATCAATCCATAAGAGGAACTGCAGAAAACTTACTTATCCTTGTCAAGGAGAGCTGCAGCAGCCTCAAAGTAATCAAAAAAATCGGGGGCAATCTCCATATCATCTGTGTTGGAAGCAAAAGTAGAGCATCAATCTGTTGCTATCACTAGTGAATAACAAGGGAAATAAAGATAAAAAAAAATAAGCATGCATAATTCACCTTCAAGTATGATCACTCTGCTGAAGTTATGCTTGTAGAACAGTTGATCCAATGCCCATTTGTAATGCCCTAGGCAATGCAACCACATAAGTGCATGAAGTTTAAAAGAACTATGAAATAGAAAGAAAGCACTCCTTACGTGCAATCTTGTAGTATGCAATCAACTCTCCAGGTCTATCTGTGTGCATGGGCGCAGAATCTAAGTGCTGCAATCAGAAGACTGACTCTACTGTTAAGTCAATTCCTAAGGATATACTTCAAGAAGTTAAAGCTCTATTTGATTGAAAAGTTTCATCTATTCCTAGAGTTTTTTTAATTACTAAACACAAACATGAATATCACTATTAGAGTTTTTGTCTAGTGCATCTGACACCACTCTCGAGCCACTTACCCTTCCTCATTCTGATCTTTTAACAATTCCAGGATGAAAGCTATATTTGATAGTCAGATCAGATAGACCATGTTTGTGGGCTGTATGTTTGCACAAGTGGCTCTTCAGGCACAAGCTAATCCACGTGTAATAATGCTTTTGCATATTTCATATTTGTTATGAGTAAACAAAAAATTATAACATTTGCATAACTTTGTCTTCTATCACATAAGGCAACATAGCACAAATTTAACTTAATTTTTAAAGAATGGAGGATTTAAACATCTGATCTATTTAAATTGGAATAAAAATTTCTACATCGTAGCTGATTAAATTGTGGTCCTGTAAAACTTCTTCATCAGCATAGTTGGCATTTTTGCAATCAGGTTGCCCCTGATAAGCCATCCTGCTTTAATCCTATGGTTGACATCCGCCTCTGTTTCCTTGTTGCTTTGCATAGTAGAGCTTAAGTATATGACCTTGTCTTATTTGAATTTTAGGCACTTTTTATCTAATTTTGTTGTCCAGCAAACAAAGCATGTAAATCTGGAAATGAATAAATACAAAGTCCTTTTTTTTTCCCTTCAACAAGCACATGAATGAAAGGCCTTGCTGATGCTATAAGGGTTTAGGACGCTATCTTCTCTTAAAAGATAGGATAAAGGTCCTCATTTTGTTTGAGCTCCAAGTTACATTCAAAATCATTAGCAAATCCTCCATTCTACATCATAGCTCACTTCTTACTCAATCTGTGCTATTCCATACATCAGTACAAGCAACATCATCTTTGTCATAACTCATTTTTGTGACATGTAGTTATTTTCCATGCAACATTTTTGTGAGGAAAGAGAAACTTACGTAGCTAACAAAGTACAAAACACTATAATTGCTTTGCGTTAGGAAATCTCTTATCTGTTCTTTTCTTTTCATATGATCTTGTTTGAGAGTAGTTTAAAAAGTAAAAGAGAGAAATGAATGAGGAAGGGGGCTTTTGGCGATTGTGATTGCTGGCTTACCTTATCACTAGACTAGAAACCAATGTGAAATCCATAGCTCATTTTTGTGACATATTAGTCAAACAGAAGCCAAAATTGGAATGAACTACAACCTTAAATTAAAGATTGATATACATAGTATGGAATGGAGTTTACCTGCATGTACATTAGCTGATCATAACTCATAGCTTTGCTTCTAACGTCTGGGTGAGATCCATCCTAAAGATTGGAAAAGAATTGTCAACAAAATAGAAAAGAAAACAGGCAAAATTAACTACAATTCAAACTTATAGGTAGTTAAGACCAAAATACAGGGAATTAGAATTTCATAATTATTCATTTCTATGACAACAAACTGGGAAGCTTGACTGAGCGAAATTATATATGTCTACTCCTCTTCAATTAGTCTAGAACTGTATTAGAATTATGTCTTTTCAAGATCTACTTAAGAAGATGTACTCTTCCAAAACCAATCCCACCCAACTCCTATAAATTTATCTTGTTTTAAATTCTAACTATCTGTGCCGCATCAGTTTTGGTAACACAACTCCTTTATGCTAATAGCAACTTGCAGTTTGCAGAGACTCAAGGAAGGATAAGCTGAATGGTTTGAACAAAATCAAAAAGTGATCTATCCAGTCACAGGGACAGGGAGACCATGAGGGGTTCCCATAGAATCCCCATCTCTGTCTCACCAAACCAGGCTCAGGATTTTTTGATAGAGAGCTCCATTTGAACAAACAGTATTTAGATTTGCTGAGGATTATGTTGATCATTCTCAAAGTAGCGGGCCAAGCTTTTCAGGTTTGTTCACCTTCATCCAAGAGCTGATTGGACAGCATTGCATGAACCCCTTCATTCCTTGGATAAGTTGTATAGTTGACTAATAGTACCACTAGCCTACACATTCCCTATACTTCGGGGTGACAATGCATCCCCCTTACCAATTTGAGTCTGAAACCTTATTATTAAAAAAAGGAAAAAAATGGTTTTCCAGCTTGCTGCTTACTTTCTCACTTCCAAGAGGTGAAGCAAGCCTGAGTTATGGTTTCCAAGCCTGGCAAGAAGCAAAGACTCATTTCCAGAAAAAGGGGCATACATTGAGGCTAACATTGTTTTCTTTCAGCAGTGCCAAATTTCAATGAATTCAAAAATCAAAGTGATTATCTATTGGAAAATCTCCTTCATTTAACACCAGCTCAAAATCACCCTCAACTACTGGTTCTAACAAGTAGGAAAGAACTCACCAAACAACAGTTTGAGTATCTCTCAGGAGTAGTTGTATTGGTATTAGTCATGAAATCAGGCCTTAACAGGCCTCCTGTAAGACCTCAACAGGCCCTTCGTACTAAAAGTATAAAGAGGTCATTTGTTGTTTGGAAAGTGTTAAGGGACAAAACCTTTGACTATTGTTGGTCCTTCTGATGCCTCGCATGGACATCAGATTACTGCAAGAAAGTAATGAGATGGAACAAATTGAAGAAGTTACAAAACAAGCAATTACAGTGGCAAATTTTTTCACTGTTTTGTTGCTAAGGAACAACAGGAGGTCGCTTAACCCATGAAATATTCAATATAAGAAAAGGTAAAAAGTGCAATGATCAAGGTTACATTTAAGAATGAGGCAAAAGGAGCAAAAAGAAAGGAAAACAGAAGAAACTGTGAAGTTCCAAATCAGAACAATGTCACATAAAGATCTTGTCATTCCTATAGCATTTAAAAAGAAGTGATATCCCACCATCAATGGTCCTTCTTTGACATTGATAAAGGAGTGCTTTGCTCCTACAATATCTCTGACATTCGTGAATGTTCAGATTTACTATTCCAACATGTCAAAACTGAAGCAAGCTTTTCCCATTGCAGGGGAAAATGATGAGTATTCATTACATATCAGGAAAGGCCACATTCAAGAATTGTGAAATTTTGACAACTATTTAATTTCAAGGATAGTAAAACTTGGAAGCTTGCTTGATGAAAGTTATTCATGGGCTTCAGGATTTTCTTTTGTTATTTAAGTTGACAGTCAGAATGTGGTCTTTTTGTTTAATTACTTTCAGTAATAGCCTACATCCTGAAAATCCTCCAAATAAAGGCTTTCTAAGTCCAGTTTCATATCTATCTTTCCATAATAACTTCAAAATTTTCATAAGGTCTTTCCAGATTTGTCCAAGAGCATAATTTCTACACCAATTCCCTCCTAAATCTCATCAATCTTAATTTCTTTTAGTTTCTCAGGCTGCCTCAAGCTATCATTCCCTTCCACCGTACATCTAAAGAAAATAGATGTGCAAATCGTGCCAAGAGACAAAAAAAAAAAAAAAAAAAAAACAATTAGCTGCAACTATGTGTATATATTTTAAAAAAAGGTACCTGGGATACGAAAAGTGGGTACTTTGAAGCAACAGACATATGATACCTGTTGAATCACTGTCAGCAGCTAAATCTGTATAATTAAATTAAATTCAAAATATTTAAAAATCACAAACATGAAAAACTAAATAGAATACATACTTCAATATAGACTCAATAGTCCTTTCCAAATAATCAGCACGATTGCACGCCATAATCACAACTGCAGCCACTGGTACCTTTAAAATGAAGGCGAAAATTGATTTGAATAACTAGAAGTGATGTAAAGAGAAATGCAAACAGTCATCAAATTTTGTATACTTGGTACCTTGTCAACTACTTTTTGAAGGCCTTTTCCTGAAACATCAGCATATAGAAAATGTGAAGCCCTTTTTGAAACGTTCACAAAAGCAAAATCTCATGGCATGAAAACAATAATGAAGAAAAGAAATAGAATAGCATTGACAAATCATAAATACTGTCAATCACAAGTACTAAAGTTTAATTGACCATTCATCAGAAGTTGCTGTAGATCTACCCATATAATTAGGTTTTTTTTTAAACACCAGGAACAGTTTTGTGGCTTGGCTTAGTTCAGATGACATTATGTGATTCTTCGCAAGCTGCAAACTTTTTTTTTTGAAGGCAGGCCTACAGTATATTAAGTGACTAATTCTGATGTAAAACTTGCAAATTTCTAAAAATAGTGAATGGCCACCGGAAAAACTCAAATAATTCCCCACAATTTCAAAATCTTACCCCTTTGTTTTTATCTCTACAAAAATAAAATCTCTAAGCTGGTCCTCATCAGCAAAATTGCCCAAAATTTTGAAAGAAACATCAAAAATCAAGGTGGAATGAAAGCTGGACAAAGCTTCTATCTCATTTGAAAGGAGCTATAAATGCTTAAAAAGGAATGGGGCACAATGTTGACCAGTGAATCATGTCTAACAAAAACATCAAGATCCATAAAAATGGTGGATTACTGGATTCCATTGCAAATGCAAGTTAAAATGGTGATTAGTTAGAGTTTGAAAACTGCATTTTGTATAATTCAAAGTATCAGTGTCTGTTGGATCCTTTTAAATTCCACATAAAAAGTGCCTCTGAACAACTATACCCTGTTGTATTAAAACATAATTGACCATGAGATAAATTTGTAATCCAAAAAATAAAACATAAAGCAAGGAGCAACAGAACTTACTTTCAAGATCTTCAACAAGAGCCTTCAGCTGTCGACACTCTTCATCTTGACGTTTCCTTTCTTCTGAAATAATTCATGGAAAGGCCTTAGCAGAGGAATAGAAATTTCAATAGGCATCTTTCAGACCTCATTGTAAAACAAAAAATGTCAAGGGTAACATTCATAAGTGACATGCTAAGATATAATAGATGAAATAAAAACAGGCAACATGCTGCGTTTCATGAGCATTCAACTTTCTATTAAGTATTAACAATATGAACCTGGAAGGACGATGAGTAAGAGCATCCGATAAATCTATTTACTGGTAGACGTTTTATATACAAAACCATGGGGAAAAAAGTGTTTCGAGATTTCGTAGACTAATCCTAAATGTCAAGATATGTTATGAAAAAGAAAGCCTATTTGCTTTCCTTATGCAACATTTGAAATAACAAGAAAAAGAGAAAGGGCCAAGATATAAAAAGAAAAACCTTCAAGGGCAACAATTTGACCCTGCTGAGTGCTAATTTGATCAATCAGCAACCGCATTTGACTCGTACAATGGTTCTCTGATTCAACCTGTTCATGCAATATACAAAGTGACTCTGAAAACGCCATTAAATTAAATAATTAAGAGGAAGTTTTAAAAATGAAGATGGAAAAAAAAAAAAAACGTACAGCAGAGGCAAGGCGATCGGCATACTCTGATTGCGTAGCGAAAAGCCGCATCTACGGAAACATAAGGAGAAATTCAATTGAAATTGAAGAACTTCACAGCCAAATTCAGAAAGAAAGAGAGAGGAGATAGCTACCTGGACGTAGAAAAATGCAATAGCCGCAGGAATCAGAAGGCATCGAAAATCGCACGAAATTTTTGCCATTTTTTTTAATCAACAAAGAGTCTCGTCTCACAGATTCTTCATAGCTGACTGTAAATAATAGACTTCAATCGTCGCATCGCATAAAAATGATCATTGAGAAGACAGTGGTCGTTAGTATTAAGAGTCAACCACACGCATACTTGCTAACATGCGCCGTCTCTCCTTTGGTATATTAAGGAACTTTTTCATTTTTTCTATTTTTGTGGCTGAACAAGTTTTTTTTACAATTAGGTGTTTGAATCTGTTAAAAATTTCTACAATAATATCTCTAGCAGGTTTTATGGGTTAAAATAGTTATGTAATCTATTTTAAGTGGTAAATTAATTTAAATATCCATATTTTATATTAACTTTATTTTTTTTTTATTCTAATAATTTTTTGGTGTAATCTATTTTAAGTAGTAAATTGATTTAAATATCCATATTTTATATTAACTTTATTTTCTTTTTTATTCTAATAATTTTATAAAAAAGTATTTTTTATTTATTAAACAAAATTAGAAAAATTAATATCATTTTTTATTTTTAATTAACTAATTATAGTGGCTGAATTTAAATTTTTATTCATGATTTTAGTGAAACTAAATTTTTATTCACTAAAAAATTATATTTTTATTTTTAGTTATAATGAATAAAATTTTATTTATTTTTATTTTAGTTAAATTGTATTTTTCTTTTTACTTTTTTAAGTTTAATATTTTTTATTTTTATTTTTATTTTTATGATAGTATTTCATTTTTATTTTTTATTTTATTTTAATAAAATTCAGTATTTTTTTTTCAAATTTAATATATGAGTGAAAAAAATTAAATTGAAAAAATAAGAAATTAGAATCTAATATAAAAAAGGGCATTTGAGATTAAATATACTGAATATTAGATTATAGTGGTTAAAGCACAATAAATTGACTTAAATGCCTTTTTCAAATTACATTTTAATTTTTTTTAATGTAATTTTTTTCACTCATATATATTACATTTGAAAAAATATACTAAATATTATTAAAATGAAGTAAAATAAAAAAATAAAATTGAAATATTATTATAGAAAAATAAAATATAAATATTAAATTTGAAAGAGTGAAAAGAAAAATACAATTTAACTGAAATAAAATATAAATGAAATTTTATTTATTATAATTAAAATAAAATAATTTTCTTAGTGAATAAAAATTTAGAATGACTAATATTATGAATAAAAAAATTAAATTCAACCACTATAACTAATAAATTACAAAAATAAAAATAACATTTAATTTTTCTTGTTTAGTTTGATAAATAAAAATTATTAGAATAAAAAAAATAAAGTTTAATACAAAAGAAGGTTATTTAAGTCAATTTACTGCTTAAAATATGATATATAGACACTTTAACATGTAAAACCTACTAGAGACATTATTTTAGAAATTTTTAGCAGGTTCAGACACCTGATTGTAAAAAAAATTTATTCAAACACCAAAATAGAAAAAGTAAAAAAGTTCAGACACAATTTGTGCATTTATCCTTATTTTTTATGAGCAAATTACTTATTCCCCCTGAGGTTAGGCATAATTAGCATTTTCCCCCGATTTGTTTGAAACTTTAATATTTGCACCCCTGAGTTTGTAGTCCATTTACAGTTTACACTTACTATTAAGGTTTAGTCCTTTTTCTGTTACTTGTTATGCATAAAGACTAAAATTTCCAAGAATAAAATAAGGGTAAATTGAATATATCCACTTTCATTTTTTTCCAATTTTCACTTTTTTCCCTAAATTCATTCTTCATCTTTTTCATGTTTGTTCCTCTCCTAAACTTCTAATTTCTCTCATCTTTCATTGTATTACATCAATCTAAGAATAACAAAAATAATTATTAGGAATTTACTCTTTAAAAAATGTAGAATTTCCAATTGGCATTGCTATCGCTGAGTGGATAAAGTAGAGATCAAAAAAGTAAAGGTAAGCAAGTTACTTAAAGTATTAATTTTGATGTTTCTAAAACTATTTGCTTAACTAATTGGTAAAGGAATTAGCAATTTTTTAATTGAATAGGGAATTGTTTATTAAATTGTTCATTAGGGTTTATAATTGCGAAGTAATTTAGGTTTTTTAATTTTCTTAGAGAAACAAATAATTCTTTCATTATAATTATAAGAAGGAATTTTAATTAAAATTTTTAATCGTTTTAGTTAGAGCTTTTTACAATAGGAGAAATAATGTATTTGTTTTTCGATTTTTAGTGGTTTTGGTAACTAACTAACTTTCATGAAACTTATTTTGCAGATGTATTTTACCGAGGAGTATGAATTGGTTTTCAAATATGACAATAAAGAGAAAAGAGTTACCAATGTATGTATTCGTAACTACTCTTACTTGAGTTTACTTGAAGATTGTTTTAGGTTATTTCAGACTAATAATAGGTTTATAGATGTAATGTATAATTTTAATAGTTTGTTACAGAATTATGAAGATGTTGAAGAAATGTTTAAAATATGTAAAGAAACACCTACAATTAAAATTAGGTTAATTGATAAGGAAAATACAGTTAAAGTTGAGGAGGGAATCAATGACAGTATTATGACTAAAAGAGGTAGATGAGAGTAGTATATTTCTATAGAAAGTATAATGGTTAATAAATATATATGGCCTAAAACTGTGATTAATGATAGTGTTGATATAGAAATGTTCAAACACAATTAATGATAGTACTAATATAGAAATGTTCCTTAATGCATTGATTGAGTCTGGTGATGAGCCTAAAATGTTAAAAAAATAAAGGCTTGATGAAAAAAAATATAAGTAGCAGTTGGGTAAAAAAATTGAGAATCAAGGGTGGTAAAAGAACTAAGCAAAGGGTTAGGTTGCCTAAATTTATGTCTAGTGGGTATAGTAAATAAGTTGGGGGAAGAATGGGTAACTAGTCATGTGAACCTTTTCAAACAAAACTAGAAATTTGAACTTAATCAAATAAAAGAGCCATGTGTTAAGATTGTTATATCATTTATTAAACTTAAAAATGATTTGGTAGGAGAAATAATTGGGGAGGAAGCTAATGGGAGAGACAGGGATAAAGATAGGTAAGTTTTGGTAGTAGTGGAGGGATAGTTAGGGGTAGAGGGGTAGTTAAAAGTAGGGGTGGAAGGAGAGTTAAGATCAAAATAGGGAAATGAAAGGGAAGAGCTAATGATCCTTCTAACATTTTTAACTTTTCTAATAGCGATGATGGCTGAATTAGGAATAACTAAATATTAGTGAGTAATCTAATAGTGAGGAGAGTTGTGAAAAAAAAAATATGTTAATGATGATGGAGATAGACTCAGTGATGTAGGTGAAAGGAACTTAGATAGGAGTTCATCTTCTAAAAGTGAGTCAAATCATGACCTTAGGAAGAGAAAAAAGGTCAGTGATCCCTTCAGAGGATTGTACAGTAAAACATTTTATAGATGATGATACAAGAGGCTAAATTTGAGAAAGGACATGTCTTTAAAGATTTGTATGCATTCAAGTTAGCTTTTGATGTAGATGGGTTATTTGACTACTACTAGTACTACTATTATTATGTTTATATTATTTAGTTATTGTTGTTATTATTATTTAGTTTTCTTATTTAGTTAACTTTAATTAGGTAGAATAATTTATACTTTCCTATTTAGTTGGGATTTGATTTTCTAATTGTAACTATGATGTATTTGATTTTTATTTCCTATCTTAGCTAAGATTTTATTTTATTTCCTATATAGTAAAAAGGTTGCCTCCCTATAAATAGGTGGTCTATATTCTCATAATTCATTCATAAAATAATACAACTAATTTTTTCTCAAATTTGTTTAAATTTCTATGTGTGAAACTTGTCTATTTTCTTTAAGGCTTAGTTGTGTACTAGCTTTGATTATTATTATACTCACTCATTGCGTCAGGTGGTATTAGAGCAAGCAGGTCGCCTACTCCTATATCAGGCGGCTATGGTAAAGTAAGCAATCATATTCATGACAATGATAAGAATACAGAAGCCTTAAGAACTTTATGGTAGAATTAAAAGGCTATGTCTAATGTCTTTAAATAGAGAGGACATCACAGATTCAGGTGTACTGAGAGACATTTTGAGAAAATTGATGATCATTTTGATGTTTGGATTGTAAATGCCCACAGAAATCGATTTGATAATATACCAAGTCTAAGAGATGATGTTGTTTGAGGCTAATCTATTGACAAATTTATTTCTGTAAACACATGTAGATGTCAAATCCATGTAGAAGTTATTCTTTATTATGATGGTGATCTTTATGGTAATGTTTTTATTAATTGGCTTATAGAGATAGAATGAATCTTTAAATATATAAAAATAACGTGTGAAGTTAAAAACTTTTAAGTTGAGAGGATGTGCTTATTTTTGGTGGAAGAAATTATAAGCCAAAAGAAAAGAAGGATGGAAGAATACCTATCAGATCTTAAATGACAATGAAGTGGTTATTAGAAGATGAATTTCTTTTATTGAATTATGAGCTCATCTCATCCTAAAAAAATGTAGTGTGTCAAGTTCATGAGAAAGTGAAGAATGTTAAAGTTGAAGTTAAAATTAAAGTGGTAAAGGAAGAGGCAATTGAAGATATAACCAAAAATTATGAAGTTAACAATGAGCAAAATTTTAATAATGGTAAAGAAAAAAAGGTAGAAGAGATGGTTCAAGAAACTGAAGAAAAAAAGATTAATGTTAAGATTAAAGAAGAGATTGATGGTGAGGTTGAAGATCCTAAAAGGGATATAGAGATTTTGATATATCAAGATTTCATAGTGAATTAAAATTTTAAAAATCTCATAATTTTTTTGATGACTTACAACATGTTGATTTACTTAGGATCACAAATTTTGATCACATTATTATTAATCCTCTTTTAAAAATTATAGATAAAATAAAATTTCAAGGAGAGGAATTCGAATCAAGTTACTTCATAAAGATGCTGCAATATTCAAAATATTTGTTTATTTGGCATGGAAGGCTTCAATTCTCAAGCATAAACTTGAGGATGAGTGTTTTTCAAGTGAAGAAGAATAATGCAGAGGGACTATGTTACCACTATTACTACTACTACTATATTATTTAGTTATTGTTGTTGTTGTCGTCGTTGTTGTATTGTTGTTGTTGTTGTTATTGTTGTTGTTATTATTATTATTATTTAGTTAACTTTAATTAGGGAGAATAATTTATACTTTCCTATTTAGTTGGGATTTGAGTTTCCTATATTAACTAGGATTATATTTGATTTTTATTTTCTATGTAGTAATAGTGTTGCCTCCTTATAAATATGTGGTCTATGTTCTCATAATTTATTCATAAAATAATACAATCAAAATTCTCTCAATTTTGTTTAAGTTTATGTGTATGAAACTTGTCTATTTTCTTTAAGACTTAGTTGTGTACTAGCTTTGGTTATTTTTATACCCACTCGCTATGTCAGCTTTGACTGATTATACTATTAAGGGAGGGTATACAATTTCTAAGATAAAAAAAAATGAACCTGATAGGGTGACTAGAATTTGCATAGGTAATGGTTGTAAGTGGAGGATTCATATATCAATTTTTACCTGACGGTATCACATTTATGGTGAAAACTGTTAGTGATGAGCACACATATATGAGACCTACATATAAGAAGTATTCATCTGTCACTAAAAAGTGGATTGCCAAAAAACTACATAATAGTTTAATGGCAGATCCTGAAATGAGCTATAAACTCATGAGAATAGAATTAAAATAAAATTAGGATATTGATCCACCTGATTAGTAGTTATATAAAATTAAATGCATGGTTGAGATTTTGAGTAAGGGGTCACATTCTCAGAGTTATAACAGATTACCTAAATACTTAGGTTTATTAGTGTAGCACAACCCTGCCACTGTTTGTAAATTTGAATACCATTAAAAATAGAATCTTGATCTCAATCATGTATTTAAAAATTAATTCATTTGCATAAAAGCATTGAATGAGGGTTTTTTAAAAGAATGTAGACCTATTATTAGGTTCGATGGTTATCACTTAAAGAGGCCATATGATGGAGCAATATTAGTTATTGTTATAGTTAATGAAAATAGGGGAATCGTTCCAATAGCTAGTGCAATTATAGAGAATGAGTGTTGAGCCATATGAAATTTTTTCCTAGAACTATTGAAGTCATGCATTGAAAATGGATTCTGTGAGAAAGATATAACATTTTATGTCATATAGGCAAAAGGTAACAATTTGAATTATTTTTATTTGACTTTTAATTTATTTTTATTCAATATATAAAATAGAGAGTAATTGCATATGCTTTTGATTTTGTAAGGATTGATTGATGTAATAAAGTAGTTCTTTCTAAATGTTGTCTATAAGACTTGTGCAAGACATTTGCTAATGAATCCAAAGAAAAAAATTTTCCAAATACTCTAGGATTGAAGAATGATTTCTAGGCTGTATCATTTGTTACACATGGATTTGAATTTTGGCAAGTAATGAAGAGAATTAATCTACTTAAAAGGAAAGCCATATGATTTGTTACTGAATGTACTTCTTCATTAGTGGTCGAGACATGTATTTAATTCAGAGGCAAAGAGTGACCATGTCATAAACAACATAGCAAAGTCCTTCAACAGTTAGATGAATAACATTAGATGCATGCCAATCTATAATTTTGTAGATGGTATTAGGCAGAAGTGCATGGTTAGGATACATTAAATATAAGCAAAAGTTAGTACATATGAAGGAAAAGTGACACCAAAAGTGAGGATTACTATCAATAATCTTATTATAATAATTTTTATGAAATTAGAAGTGCCAACAATGCTCAAATAACAAATTTTGGGAATGATAATATACCATCACAATCAGTAATAAGTGTTATATTTACTTCATTTGACTACCTTTTTATTTTTTTAAAATAAATTAAAGTCTTATATTTTTTGTAGTGTTTAATTTATAGGTTGTTATAAGGGGAAGGACTACTCTAAGAGTAAGGGATGCTCCAAAGGGAAGGGCCATTATAAGATTAAGAGGTAAGGTCATGCTACTACTACAACATTAACTCAGGGTTCATATAATGGTGTTACAGATTTACATTAGAAGATAATTGCATTTTGGATATAGAAGGATGAAGAACATAGCAGAATTATAATTTTTTTGGACATAGTTGTACTTTTTGAGTACATAAATTCAAGTGTACAAACTAGCTTTTTGTACATGATGCTTAGTTTAATTATTTTATTAAGAGAAAATAGTTTTTTAAAACTTTCCCTTTTTGTTTCACACCGGTTTTACATGATGATTGCAAAATTAAGATTCATATATTTTTTGTATTTATTGATGTCTTTCATGTTTAACCAAAGCTATATTGCTATAAGCATTTTGCTTTATAATAGGAAAGCAATGCTTCATATGAATGTAATGACTTTCTTCTAATTATATTTATGTTAAATGTAATGGAACACTTGTGTTCCTTTTTCTTATGTTGCAGTTCTTATGTCTTTTTTAAATTAGCTTAAGAGCTAATACACGGTCTCTAATTGGATATCTGCTATAATTTGTTAGTTCGTCCACATATATTTATCCCCATATGTATAGTTGTTGGGTTTAAGAACCTATCATTAATAAATTTTTGTCATCACAACCATTCACTAACAAATTTATTTATCACAATAACCAGACATTACATTAGTTGTTAGCTACAAGTAATAGCTGATAAATTAGTAATACATAAAAGTAATTATTAGCTACAAACAATACAACTTGCCATCAAAATTAGTATTCAAGCTTTCATCCTTATTGTGAAAAACACAAACACAAAAATTAAAATAACAAAACCAAATGTAACTACTAAAAAATCATCATATACCCAACAACTCTATATATAGTTCCATAAGCTTTCCATACAAATACCTGTTCTCATCTATTAAAGTCTAAATCTAATATTTTATTACAAATATTTCCATATTATTGCCTCTTTTACACACATCTGTTGCATTGCTCTCTCTAGTAATTGAGTTAAATCCACCTGCAGTTGGAATATACCAACCCAAAAAACCACTATAAACATTATTTTCGTATGCATAATATAGTTTGTTTTTATTCTTTGCATTTTCACAAATCCTCACAACTGATCTTTTTCCACATCCACATGGTTTGCTAGTGAATCTTAGACCTTCTCAATTGTTTTCAATACCACTACTAATAGATATCCTACAAAAATAAAGAAATAAAAATAAAACAGATTGAAAATCAAAAAATCAAGATATTGAATTCAACACATACAAATCAATAAATTTTTTTCAAACCCATTCTTCTTATTGCGATTACATCAAAATCAAATTCTTAATACACTTAAAACAAAATAAAAAGAATAGAGGCAACGATGAATTAGCATAACAAAATTGAAGAATCGAGGGAACTGTAATTTTCTTTTAGGCATTACCTTAATCTTATAGCAAAAAAGTTAAGAGAGAATTTTAAGGGTAGGAAGTATAAGAAGAAAAAGAAGAAAGGAATGATACATTTAAAGAACAAAAAGAAGAAGACGACTATGAGAATTTTGTTTTTCTTAAATAAAAAATGATGTAGTATCATTAAAAAGAGTACTTTTGACATTTTTAATTGAGTTTTATCTTTAACCAAAATTTTTTATTATATAAAAAATAACCAAACTCTAACATAAGTCCTTTAGTGTAAATAGAATACAAATACAGAGGTGCAAGTATTTGTGTTTCAAACAAATGGAGAGAAAGTATTAATTATGCCTAACCTCAGGGGAAATAAAGTAACTTACTCTATTTTTATTTACCATTGATTTTCCAAAATTTCTTTCGTACAATTATTTTGCCTTAAAATAAATATTAAATTTTATTCTATTTTATAAAAAAAAATACTTTTTTATGAAATAGTATTTTAAATTAATTTTTCATTATTTAAAATGAGTTTTTGCAAAATAATATTTCTATTTAAAAATAAAGTATAGGTAAAAGGCATAAAAAAATCCTTGAACTTTCATGAAATAAGCATTTAGCACTTTAAACTTAGAAAAGTACATTGAAATCCATAAACTTTTAAAAGTGGTTCAAATAGACCCCTTTTTTTAACATATACTTAACATACATTAAATTTTAATTAGGGATAAGTACAAAAAAATACCTTATAATTAGATACATTTTTACTTAAAGACTTGCGTATGTGTGTGTGTGTGTGTTTTTTTTTTTACCATCTAGGGTATGTAATTTCATTTTCTAATACTTTAATACCCTATCAATAAATATCATCATTAGTTTATGATAAAAGTTTAATTTAACAATACTTTTCTGTAATTAAAATATTTTACATGTGATTTACAATTAATATAACTATTTGGATGCTTTTAAAAATAGGGTTATTTACAAAAAAAAAAAAAACTCATATACTTTAACTTTTTTGCAATTTAATCATACACTTTTAATTTTGACAATTTTATGTACAAATTTTTTTTTTTTTTGTAATTCTATACACCAATGGAAAATCCAGTGAAACTTTACTGACGTGGCCACTGTAAAAGTCTAAGTCAATCCACGTAAACACCACGTCAAAGTACATCTTTTTGATTATTTGCAAAATAATGCACAAACTTTGATATTTTTTACAATATTATCATCAACTAATAATTTTTTGAAAAATTAATGCATGTGTGCGTGTGAAATTAATACATGTAGAATGATTATTTAAGTAATGAAAGTTCAAAATTAAATTTTTTAATTAAAAAATTATCAATTTGTTAATTATTATTTTAATTCAATTTTTACATGCAAATTGATACTTATTTTATAATTTTGAGTTTAAAATTTATTTATAAAATAATTTAAAAAGTTTAAATTTTAATTTTTATTTAATTAAAGTAACATTAAATAGTAATTTTTTAAAATTTTATATTTGAGTTCTTAAATTTTTGAAAAATATCATTTGATATCTTAGAATTTAATTAATTTTTATAAACATTTTAGAAAATATTATGATTATAAAACTTACTATTCAATGTTACATTAATTAAATAAAATTTAAAATTTAAACTAATTAAATTGTTTTCTAAATAATAATTTAAATCAAAATAATAAAATAAGTATCAATTTACATGTATCAATTGAATTAAAATAATAATTAACAAAATTAATAATCTTTTAATTCAAAATTTCAGTTTGAACTCTCATCACTTAAATAATTGTTTTACATATATAGATTAAAAAATATACATTAAACAAAAATATATATATATGTACATGCATCAATTTGCCAAACAATTAATAATTCATGATAAAATTACAAAAAATAACAAAGTTTGTACATTATTTTGCAAATAATCAAAATGATATGTGTTGATGTGGGTGCCTATGCGAATTGACTTAGATTTTTCTGGTGGCCATATCATCAACGTTTCACAGGATTTTTAACCGGTGTATAGAATTGTAAAAATAAAAAAGTTTATCATAAAATTACCAAAATTAAAAGTTTATTATTAAATTACAAAAAGTAATAAAATATATACATTTTTTTTTGTAAATAACCCTTAAAATATTATAAATTTATTTTGAATATTAATTTTTATATCTAATAAAATTAAAAATGCATTTTATATTTATTTATTGTAAATTTATTTTAATTAGTTGAATACTATACTGCTTAATACATACTTTTACTATTAAAAATTCATATTATTTTAACACTATGTTATATATTTTTAATAATATTATTGAGTATGGTACTAAATTGCAAGTAAGTGAAACCGCAGACCCTTAAATGTTAAGAAAATTACCACAGTCTTTTAAATAAAAAAGTGCCTAATCACATGGTACTTTATTGTGATTTTTCTTTTTAACTTTTTGAACTATAAAAGGTACAAAAAGACCCTTAATCTTTAATTTTAGTACAATTAAATCCTAAATATTTTTAAAATTTAAAATATTTATTTATTTTTATTCATTAACATTTTATTTTACAAATTTATTTTAGGGTGTACAATAATTTTTTAAAAATTAATTTATTCTTAAAATTATTTATTTTGAATCATATATTAAATATTTTCTTAAAAATAATTTTAAAGCATAAAAATTATTAGTGCAACTTATTTAAAAGTGTAAAAATTATCATTGAAAAATTATTGATCTAAATTATTCTAAACAATATATTTTTATTTTTAAAAAAATAATTTGAGTGTAAAATTTTTCATTCTTATAAAAATTATTGTGAAATAGTTTGCTTTCATACTTAAATGTTGACTACTACCAAGAAACTCTCAACAATTTAAGACTGATTATGAAAAATGCTAAGAAACTATGTATTATAAGTTTAGGATTATTTATATTTGACTCAAAATTCAAAATTCTCTACTAATAATTGGAGTCCATAAATGTAACAAATTGCAAAATGATTAGCTTTTCATCCTTGGAATATTGAATTAGGAAGATTTTTTTTCTTATTATGATTAAATCTCTTACCTCCTTTCCTTTAAAATCATCTTTATTTATAATAATTTTTATAAGAATTTGTTGGTCTCTGGCCCTTGAGATAGTGAATTAATAAGCGTGTTAGGTGATTTGAGGTTCACCAACTTTAAGAAGTTGACTTTTATAGACGATTACTAGTAGAATAAGAGACCTAATTCTAAAAGACTCCTAAATTAGCTAAAAATGAAGGAGTTAAATTTAATACTAAAAATGCCTTTGAAATTAAAAGTAAAAGAACATGATCAATTATATAAAGAAGTTAAATGAAAAACTAAAAACTGGAGAACTGGGAAGGAACTGTATAGATTCATTAAAGAAAAACTAGAGAACTAGTCTATAAATAAATTTTGAATGAACAAAGATATCTATAATAAATTAAAAAGGAAATAAAAGCTAAAATTTGATTGTTATTATTGAAGATTATTTGTCTGTAAAGTTGTTTGTAAAACTAGTTATTGTTTGGATGATTGGTTGTGTTCTCTATTGTAGGAAGAGCCTCCTCTTAAAAATTTCCATGTTGATAACTGCTCCTTAATTAGCTTCCCACTATGTACATTTCCACTAAGTAAAGACTTTCCTACTAGACAACTTCACTTCTCCACTTTTTACATATATCTATTTCTCTACTATATAGTGACTCACCACTATTCCACTAACTCTTCATGTTTTTTCTTCGGTTTCTCCACTTGAATGCTCCATTTAGTAGTAGCTCCTTCATTAGATAGCTCCACCATGCCATATCTCCACCAATCATTAGTTTCTCCATATCACGTCTCTACATTAGATAGCTCTACTAAGTCACATTCCTACTACTTAACTCCCTCTATCAAGATGTTCATCGTAAAAATCTCTTATACTAGATCACTACCTTCTACCATCTTAACTAAAAGCAACTAACTAATTAATTAATTAGGGCTTGAATCATCTATAAATTAAACTTCAAGAAAATTAAAGTATGGTGCAAATATATGCCCCCTATATATAAATGGCTTATGAAAGCCTTTTTATATACATAAATGTTTGACCTATCTACTGCTCATTGAGGAAATCCTTGGCTCCTTGCAAATAATCAGAAAATCCTATAAAGAATTCTTAAAGAGAACTTTGCAAAAAATTTTATCTTGAAAGAATTTTATAACAGAGAATCCTTCTTAGAGAGAAACCTTTGTAGAGAACCATTGTATATTAAAGAATCCTTGTAGAGAGTCATTACACATCAGAGAACTTTTAGTAGAGATATTGAAGAGAATCCTTCTTATATATAAAGAGAACCATTGCAGAGAGTCCTTATCTAATTGGGAGTGAATGAGTCCACCAACATTATTCATCTGCTTAATATGATTATCTTGGACACACTACACGACTTTTCAAATCTCCTTAGATTCCTTTTAATTTTTTATGATCTATAGGTGATCTATTTCTCTTGAACTTGCTTGTGATCCTTGATGTAGTTGATTCTCTATTAAAACTTAAAAAATAAAAACAACAATTAAGAAATAAATAAGGTGGCCAACAGACCTACCTCATTTTATTAAAAACTACCTACCTTATTTTATTAAAAACTAGAAAAGTATGTATAAGGAATAAACCCTAAAGCTTATCTATAGGAAAACTCACCAAATAGCCATAATTCAGCTTTTCATCATTTAGAGCAATAAGAGTTCTTCTTATATGGCCGATGTCAACTTAAAATCTTCAATTCTCTATATCCTTTCCTCCAGTATAGGAAAAGATTTCTTTATAAACTACACATCAAATTCTTCTTTATGGTTAATGAAGGATCGAAGATCGAAAGTTATAGCATTGATGGAAGCCATTGGAGGTAAGGAATCCTCATATACTAACCTTGCTTCTTTTCTTTTAGGGAACTTTACGATTCTTTTATTAATCCTATCATGTATAACATTTTTGAAAGCTTAACAATTATTAGTTGAATAATTATAGGAATTGTGGTACTTACAATAGTCTTTGCCATTTATTTCCTCTTTTGTCGGGGCTTTATAGTCTATAAGAAAGGTGATAAACTTTTCTTTCACCAGGTAATAAAAAATTTTCTCTGTCTTTAACATCGTAAACATATACAATGGTTGTGGATAAAAATATATGACTTTTTCCATTGCTCCGGTGTCTTCTTTACAAGGAGAGGACATACATAGGATCCTTATATAGAAAGATTTGCAACAACAACCTCATGATTATGAACTTCTTGGAAATAGGTCCCCATGACTACCTTTCTCCTTTGGTTCTCTTCACGAATGAGCTCCTCATACTCTGCTGCTTTAGCTGACAGTTCATAAAAGTCTTTAAACTCCATTTCTTAAAACTTCTTTCTAAGCTTAATATCTAGCCCCCTCTGGGCCATCTTTACGTAATCAGTCTCCGGAAGAAAAGATATCTTAATGTTTGCACTTCTAAAACTCTATTGAATCATGCTAGTAGTCTATTGAAGGTGATGATCTAGCTTCTGAGAAAATACTTTATGACTTCTGATGAGTGTGAAAAATACATATTTTAAGCACTCTATTTTATTGCATCTTAGGCTTAGTTATTGCATAAGTTAGTTAGTTTTTAGTTAATTTAGTTACTTTTATTATTTTGTCTTAATTATTAGGATTTGTTTATTTTTAGATAATTTCTTTTGTGTTTGTGTTTTGTAGGATGCATTGGGATAAATATTGGATCAATCCTTGAAGGTTGGATGAGTTGAAGACTCAAGATAAAGCCTTATCTACGTTGGGGATAAGTGACGTTGTGATTAAAGATATTTTGGCCATGTTACAGAGTGGCACGACCATGCTAAAATCGAGCACGAGCACGACCGTGCCACTCAAAAAGCTCAGCAAATTGATGTGTCTTGCGCACCCATGCTAGCTTTATGTGACAGCCCACGAAATGATAATTTTCAGGTGAAGATTACATAGATAGGGACTTATCTCTTATCTTTTGATTAGATAGAGTTGGAGAAGGGTTAGATTACCTTTCTCACTAGGTCTTTAGGTCTGTAAATAGGATCCTTTCATGTTCATTGAAGGGTTGTTCTTAGTTGTTCTTATTTTTGGATTCTACCTTAGTTTATATTTCCATTTCCATTTTCATTAGTAGAAGTAATACTTGGCTTAAAGTTAGAAGAGGAAGGCTTCCTTGACATCATTGAAAAGGGATTTTTCTTGTATCATTCTTTTATTTATTTATTATAATATTCATAATTGTTTTCATTTTTAGTTTGTTTTTTTTCTTTTAAATATGAGTAGCTGGATCTTTTATAGGGTTCTTATTTTGAATTGACCATGTGCTTATTGTGGTTATGTTAGGTTGCTAGATTTAATTCATTTGTTGTTATTAAACTCAATGTTGTTTTAGGACTGATCAACCTAAAATTGAATAAACACTATAGGGTTAATCGAGAGATAAGTTCTGTAGGAAATGGCAATGACCTATTAGTTGCTTATTTAGTCGAGAGACACTTAAGTAATTAATATTAATTAAAGTTTGTACATTAAAATTAGTTTTAAAAGACATTAGGTTGGTGAGAGCCGTCAAACTTAGTGTTGATTAATTCTGATTTAATTATAGGTTTATCTGAGAGGAAGATTTATAATTGCCAAGTTCCCTTCAAAATGAATTAGAACTAGTATATACCTAGGGTGTAATCAATCCTTTGAAATGGTCAATTGAAATAAGAATCCTAGCCTTTAAATTTTGAATTGAATTTGTGTTTTTACTTTTCTTAATTTAGTTTTATTTTTTTAAAATTACAAACTCTATTTCATTGTCTAAACAATTAAACATTATGAGTATTACAGTAGTCATCACTAAATCTCTGTGGGACGATATATTTATTTACTACTTGATACGATTCTGTACGCTTACGGATTAGTACACATCAAGTTTTTGGCGGCGTTGCTGGGGATTTGGCAAAGGATTGATATTGTAAGAAAATTGTGTTACTTGATTTAGACGTTATTTTTAATTTTTGTTTTTAATTATGGTATTGTAGGAAATCGTTTTGGTTGATGCACACATGTAGTGCAAGCAAATAAGGACTTGAATTGATATCACTTGATTCGGAGCTAGAAAAGACAGTTCGTGAGAAAAAGAGACAAACAGTCATATCGAAACACTCGCCAAGCAAAATGGATGCAAGAGACTTAGAGAATGACCCGTAGAGATAACAAGTTCTTCAAAATCCTCAGAATGGTCACAGAACCATGCGAGATTTTGTGAGTCCCAATGTGCAAGGTGATCAGACACCAATTGCGAGGCCAGCAGTAGCAGCAAACAACTTTAAGATCAAGCCAGCTATGATCCAGATGATCCAGAATTCACCATTCAATGGGCTACCACATGAGGATCCATTTAGTCATATGTCTAGATTCTTAGAGTACTGTTCTACCTTTAAGATAAATGGAGTACAACTTGATGCAATCCGGTTGATCCTCTTTCCATTTTCCCTAATGGAAAGAGCAAAGAGATGGTTTACAAGTTTAACACCCAACTCCATTAACACTTGGGAAGAGCTTTACATAGCCTTTTTCAACAAGTACTTGCCACCTGCAAAAGTAATGAGGATCAGAAATGAGATTAACTCTTTCTTCCAAAGAGATGATGAAACATTCTATGAGTGCTGGGAAAGATTCAAAGACCTTCAGAAGCAGTGTCCACCTCAATTGATTCCTACATTGGATTTGGTGCAATCATTCTACAAAGGAGTCAATCATGCAGTTAGAATCAACATCGATGCAGCAGCTGGAGGTACTATCATGTCAAAGACACCAGAAAATGCTTTAGATCTCTTTGAAGAAATGGCCAATACACAAAGACTGTGGTCTAATGAGAGGACCATACTAAGAAGGTTGGAGCCATAGAAGTGGACATTTTAACCATATTGAATGCAAAACTTGATGCTCTGACAAAAAGGATGGACAAGGTGAATGTGAATGCAATATCTACATTGTCATCCTTATGTGAATTATGTCAAGGAGGTCATCCTACCATAGAATGTCAAATGATGCAAGGGATAAAAACAGAAGGAGTCAACTACGTAGGCAACTTCAAAGGACCTCAGAACTAAGTCTATGGAAACACCTACAATCCAAGTTGGAGGAATCATCCAAATCTCTCTTGGAATAATCAAGGGAACAAAGAGTGGAGACGACAAGCACCACCAGGATTTGGAGGATAGAATGTGCAACAACATCAACCTTAGTTTCAACAAGACAAAGGTGCATCCCCTGAAAATTCAACAGAGAGCAAGATGGAGAAATTCATGGATGTAATGTCAACAAAGATAAATCAGCAAGATGAAACGCAAAATAGGATGGAACGGATGATACAAAATCATTCTTCTTCCATTCACAATCTAGAAGTGCAAATGGGGCAGTTAGCAAATTCCTTAGCAACAAGGAATCAAGGTGCATTACCGAGCAATATGGAGAAGAATCCAAAATAACAAGTAAAGGCTATCACCTTGAGAAGCGGTACGGAGATATAAATGTTAGTATAGTAGTATGCCCTAGTGGCAATCTTGTATTATGACATTGTATATTATCCCAAATGGCCATGTAATGTTCTTGTAAATAAAGTGTTTATTTATTTGAAGCATTACTCCATTAGCATTATGTTAAATAAATG
>CATIWO010177209.1:0-16633 GCA_949673435.1 Macaranga tanarius
AAATAATTTGATTTCAACAATCCCATTGAAACAAAATCCAAATCCTGTAATGGTCAATGTTCAAAACCGTATAGAAATCCAAATTTCGCACACACAAGAAATTTTATAAGTCTTACAAACCTAACAAAGAAGACTACTATAAAAAATCTTCTTCATCAAGAAAAACTTCCAAGCCTTATAAGAAATCTTCAAAATCTAACAGTAAATCCTATAAGAAAAATCTTAAAGACATTACCTATTTCAAATGTGGTAGAAAAGGCCACACTATAAAATTCTATCGTGTTAACACTCGACTTCATGAGTTAGGATTAGAGGATGAATTTCTTCAAAAAATTTCTACTCTTCTGCTTGAATCCTCTGAATCTAGCTCTCTAAACATTTCTGAGGATGAAAGTCCTCTCCAAATTAATGAAATTATTACTTCATCAATGTCTGACTCTAAATCTGACAAACCTTCCAAATACATTAATATGCTTACAAAAGATCAAGAAATACTCCTTAAAGCCATTAAGCATATTAGTGATTCCAAACTTCAAAAGGAATTTCTTAATAAACTTCTTTAATCTTTAGAAGAAAAATATATTGAAACTCCTTATGCTTCTTCTATTTTACCTTCCACTTCCAAGAACAGTTATAACCTGATAACTATTCTTGAAAAAGGAAAGAAAAACAAAGCTCCTATTGGTACACTTCAGGATCTCCAAAAAGAAGTCAAAAATATTAAGTTCGAACTAAAAGAACTTAAAGCCAAATAACAATGAGACTCTAAAATTATTCAATCTCTTATTTCCAAACAAAAATATGATGTTTTAAGTTCTGATTCAGAAGACCCTGAAGGTCCTTCTGAACCACAAAACTAGTGATGCCTGGAAGAGGTTCTAGAAATTCCAAAAAATTACATAAATGTTTTAAAAGAAATTACTTCTTGAAAATATTTAATCCAAACAAAAATTATTTTCTGAAATGATTTTGAATTGGACACAATTGCATTATATGATACAGGTGCTGATTTAAGTTGTATCAAATATAATTTAGTTCTAAAAAGATTTTATTAGAAAATAAAAGAAAAACTTGCAGTTGTAAATGATTATGAACTGACTATTGGTGGAAAAGTGGAAGCCTCAGTGGCTACAGGAAATGTTATACTCAAGCATCTTTTCATTCTTGTAAAAGATTTGCATTCAATGGTCATATTATGGACTCCTTTCATTAATTTAATCACTCCCTATAAGGTCGATGAACAAAGAATTTGTTTTAAAGCAAGAAATTCAAAATTGGTTTTTCCTTTTGTTGAAAATCTCAAAAAGAGAAATTTGAATTTAATTAAAGCTCATTCTATTTACAATTTCAGAATTAATGCTTTGATTAAAGTCAAATAAATGCATCTGATGCACTTGTAGCAAGATGTAAATTTTCAAAGAATTCTGAATCAACTTCAAAATGATTTTATGAAATAAAAAATTTATGATTTTTAAAAACAAATTGAAAATAAAGTTTGTTCTGATCTTCCAAAAACTTTTTGGAGCAGAAAACAACACTTAGTTGATCTACCCTATAAAAATAATTTTGATGAACGTCAGATTCCAACTAAAGCTCGACCTAGCCAAATGAATAAATCCTTAGAAAAACATTGTAGGGATGAAATTTAGGATCTAGAGTCTAAGGGTCTGATTTTAAAATCTCGCTCTCCTTTGTCTTATGCTGCTTTCTATATCAATAAAAATAGTGAAATAGAAAGAGGTACTCCTAGGCTAGTAATCAATTACAAACTTTTGAACAAAGCTTTGAAATGGATTCGCTATCCTATTCCAAACAAAAAGGATTCGCTACAAAAACTTCATTCTGCTTTGATTTTTTCTAAGTATGATATGAAATCTAGTTTTTGGCAAATTCAAATCCATCCAAAAGATCAGTATAAAACTGCATTAACAGTTTTCTTAGGATAGTATAAATGGAAAATTATGCCTTTTGGTTTGAAAAATGCTCCTTCAGAATTTCAAAGAATAATGAATGACATTTTCAATCCTATATCTAAATTCTGTGTTGTTTACATTGATGATGTTTTGATTTTTTCAAACTCAATTGAACAGTATTTCAAACATCTGCAAACCTTTTTCTAGATTACAAAGAAAAATGGTTTAGTAGTTTCCAAATCAAAAATATCTCTTTTCTAAACTCAAGTTCATTTTCTGGGTCATTACATTTTTCATAGAACCATAACTCCAATTGAAAGATCTCTTGCATTTGCATCTAAATTTCCTGATAAAATTTTAGATAAAACTCAATTGCAAAGATTTTTGGGAAGTTTGAATTATGTTTTAGATTTCTGTCTAAACATAAACTGTCTTATAAAACCTCTGCATGATAAACTAAAAAAGAGTCCAATCGTATGGTCTAATCATCATACAGATATTCTTAGACAAATCAAAAAATAAGTTTTAGAAATTTCATATTTGCATATAGCTAATCCTTTAGCTTCTAAGATAGTGGAGACAGATGCATCAAAATTAGGATATGGTGGTATTCTAAAATAAGTTTAAAATAATAGGAAATGTATAGTCCAGTTTACATCTACATATTGGAATGACTATCAAAAGAATTATTTTACAATCAAAAAAGAAATTCTTTCGATTATTTTATGCATTACCAAATTTCAAAGTTATCTTTTAAACCAAAAATTTCTTTTAAGAATTGATAAGTTTTACAAAAAGATGTTCAAAATATTGCTTCTAAACAATTTTTTGCTCGATGGCAAGCCATCCTTTCTATATTTGATTTTGAAATTGAATATATAAAAGGAGATACAAACTCAATTCCTGATTTTCTGACTCGGGAATTTCTTCAAAATAGGTCCTAATACCTAAAAAGAAAAAGAAGACAAGGGCAAAGGTCCTGCAAAAGACTAAAACACTGATGAAGATAAAATCTAACCCCAAATACCAAACCAAACACTGGCCCAATCCTTAGCCTAAAAACTTTCCGAACCTTCTTCAACCGAACCAGTAAAATCCTAGATGGATATTATCCAAGAAGAAGAGGATGCTGAGGCCCAAATCCAAACATAGGTCGAATAACTCACCTAATCTTCAAAGCTTGTTTAGGCCCTCCAAGCAATGTCGCAGGCCTCTCAGCCTTCGATCCAAATTGAATACTCTTCCCAATCTTCTTCTAGGAAGGGAAAAAGAAAAGAAATTATTTTCAAAAATACAGAGATGGAGATTTCTGTAAAAAATCCATCTCAAATATTTTTTAAACTAGTTTCTTCACAAATTATTTTGAAAGAAAAACAAGTTTTGAAGCCAAGCTCAAACTATTTGAAAAAAAATGAATTTTTAAAATATTCTGACCATAGAGGAAGGTTTTTACAATAAAAAGCCCTCCAAGGCAGTTTCAAAATTTTTTCCAAAAGGTTGGTTTTTCAAACCATATGACATTTCAAAACCCCAAAGTTTTTACCAAGCTATTTTGGAAACAACTTGCTCAGCCAAATTCAAATATTTCAAAAAGGATGAGAAAAACCCACATCCTTCTTATTCAACTTATACAATTTAGAAAATCATTCACCCAACCGAATGGGATTCTGAATTGCATAGGTGAAGAACTTTCCCTCCAGACTTGCATACCCATATAACCCACTGTTAGTTTTTTACTTACTGGGATTATCATCAAGCCTGCT
Organism: Macaranga tanarius; assembly: GCA_949673435.1. Lineage (NCBI taxonomy): Eukaryota > Viridiplantae > Streptophyta > Magnoliopsida > Malpighiales > Euphorbiaceae > Macaranga > Macaranga tanarius. The sequence continues at coordinate 3,677 of CATIWO010177209.1, forward strand.
TCAATTCTTTCTTTATCCAAAATGATGGATTCAAACATTCCTGGTTGTTCTATTTTGATAAAGAATTCCAAACCTCCAAACTACCTATCTTGTTTATTCAATGGTGGACTTTCTTTGGAAATATTCCTAAAACACTAATTCCAGAAGTTAAACCTTATTTTGAACTTTTCAAACAACACTACAAACCCTCAGAAAATGAAAAATGGTTTAACCCTTTTCTTATTTTCTGTTCAAAATTCTTTATGCTCTGGGTATGTGTATAGTATTTCTATTATAACATGTTACAGGATGGACAAACAGTTCTTACCAGAAGATTCAAAGTCAAATGGTGGGACTTATTCACCTACAAAGAGAAGATCACTCTCCAAAAGATCAACAACTGGTTAGTCAAGCATAATCTGCTTCCATGTTCGAAGAAAACTACAGCTTTCCTGGCATAGAAGTCATTTATTATGCCCAAACTAGTTGGTGCCCTATTTGAAGATGGATTTTTCCAGATGATCCAACAGCTTTTGGAAAACAGAATTTCTTCCTCCAAATAGGGATCAACCAAGCTAAACTCTTTAAGCTCAAGTTCTTCTAAACTTATCATAGATTTAGGAGATGACTGTCATGAGATTTTCCTGCCAATTTTAAATTTTAAACCTTCTATATAGTATAGAGTATTTTGTAATTGTTTATACTTTATAATAATTTGTATGGGTATACTATTGCTTATAAAATGCAGATGTAAAAAGCAAAAAGTACAAACTTAAAAAAAAGAAAAAGAAAAAGTCAAAAAGTTAATTATTGCAGACTATTCTTTTGTCTGCCATTCAGTACCTTTCCAGCATTTCAATGAATCTTAGTGGCCTACTCCATCTTACTTTGCACTCCGGATTTTGGTCAACCACCTATCTGCCAACAACTAAAGAAGGCTCAACTTTCAACTCTTGCATGTGATGCTACAGAAGCCTTCAATCATAGCTTCAGCTTCTAGCTTCACTATAAGAAGGCCCTCCTACAAGCATAGTAGAGTTAGAATTTTTAGAACATAATTCTCAAAAAAAAAGAACATTGTTCTTCCAAACTTATAACGAGTGATTAAGAGAAACCTTTCTTCTTAAACACGTGTATCCAAACATCTATCCAAACTGTTGACTAAAATTTGTATCTTTTATAATTAATTTATAAAAGGTATTAAATCTTGCTTTCAAACTTGTTTTATTTTCTATTTTAATTTATTTAAGTATGCTCTGTGCTTGCCTTTCGTAGGATCTTGCACATTAAAAAACTGTACTACTATTTATATTGTGCTCCTACTCCTTTTTCTTGTGATTGTGTATAGTTACCTATCTGGACTTCCTCTGGGCCATACAATTTTATTTTGTTGGATAATGGTTACCTGTCTGGAGCATTCCACTGGGCCGTTCAATTGTGTTCTTGTGTAGGTTGCATTCATACTGAATTCAAACTGTTTTGTTTTATTACTGTTGATACCCGCCTTATGACCCTTATTGTTCTGGCTGGTTTAACGAAGTAGTAATCATAAAACATTTTATAATTTTTAAAATCTTCATCTAATCTTCTTCTGTTTTCTTTATCTCTTGTTTACCCTCTTTCGATCTTGGTGTCTCTTGGTATAAGATGCTATGTCTACCTTGATCTTAACCATTTCTTTACATTTCATAGGAGATCTAAGCCATCTCAAAGGCAAAAATACTGAGCTTCTTAGCAACCTCCATTGTAGGAAACGAAGTGATTTTCAAACATATAAAAATACAATTCTGACTTGAGTCATGTTTCGAGAAGACTCTAATCAACCATTTTGGAAGGAAAACTTCATTGCAGGTTTACCTAAATTATTAGGTAAAAAGGTTAGAAATACTATAAGAGCTTCTCATGGTAATCAAATACTTTATAATAAATTTATTTATGGTGAATTTATTAGCCTGACCCAAAATGAAGGGCTTAAGATTTGTCAGGATTTAAAACTACAAAATCATCTTAAGTGGGAACTTAAGAAAACTATACAGGAAGTTGGATCTTTTTGTAAACAATTTGATTTCAATAATCCCATTGAAACAAAATCCAAATCCTGTAACCTTACAGAAAGTCCAAATATAAGAAATCTTGTAAGTCTTACAAACCTGACAAAGAAGACTACTATAAAAAATCTTCTTCATCAAGAAAAACTTGCAAACCTTATAAGAAAATTATAAAATGATTTATGATTACTGCTTCATTAAACCAGCCAAAACAATAAGGGTCACGAGGCGGGTATCAACAGTAATAAAATAAAATAGTTTGAATGCAGTATGAATGCAAATGAATGCAACCTGCACAAGAACACAATTGAATGGCCTAGAGGAATAATTCAGACAGGTAACCATTCTCAAACAAAATAAAATTGTATGGCCCAGAGGAAGTCTAGACAGGTAACCATACACAATCATAAGAAAAAAGAGTAGGAGCACAACATAAACAACAGTACAAATTTTCTAATGTGTAAGATCCTACGAAAGGCAAGCACAGAGTATACTTAAACAAATTAAAATAGAAAATAAAACAAGTTTGAAAGCAAGATTTAATACCTTTTATAAATTAATTATAGAAGATACAAATTCTAGCCAACAGTTTGGATAGATGTTTGGATACAAGTATTTAAGAAGAAAGGTTTCTCTCAATCACTCGTTACAAGTTTGGAAGAGCAATGTTCTTTATTCTGAGAATTATGTTCTTAGAATTCTAACACTTCTATGCTTGCTGGAGGGCCTTCTTATAGTGAAGCTAGAAGTTGAAGCTATGTTTGAAGGCTTCTGTAGCAACACATACAAGAGTTGAAAGTTGAGCCTGCTTTAGTTATTGGCAAATAGGTGGTTGAGCAATATTCAATGTGCAAAGTGAGCTGGAGTAGGCCACCAAGATTCCTTCAAATGCTGAAAAGGTACTGAATGGCATAAAAAATAATAGTCTGTAATAATTAACTTTTTTACTTTTTCTTTTTCTTTTTTTCAAGTTTTTACTTTTGACTTTTTACATCTACTTTTTACAGGCAGTAGTATACCTATACAAATTATTATAAAGTACAAACTATTACAAAATACTCTATACTATGCAGAAGGTTTAAAATTTGAAATTGGCGAGAAAATCCCATGACAGTCATCTCCTAAATCTATGATAGGTTTAGAAGAACTTGAGCTTGAAGAGTCTGGCTTGGTTGATCCCTGTTTGGATGAAGAAGTTCTATTTTTCAGAAGCTGTTGGATCATCTGGAAAAATTCATCTTCAGATTGGGCACCAGCTAGTTTGGGCATGACAAATGAATTCCGTGCTAGGAAAGCTATAGTTTCTTTTGGACATGGAAGCAGATTGTGCTTGACTAACTAGTTGTTGACATTTTGGAGAGTGATATTCTCTTTGTAGGTGAATGAGTCCCACCATTTGACTTTAAATCTTCTGGTTAGAACTATTTGTCCATCCTGTAACATATTATAATAGAAATACCATACAAATACCTAGGGCAGAAAGAATTTTGAATAGAAAATAAGAAAAGGATTAAACCTTTTTTTTTTATTTTCTGAGGGTTTGTAGTGTTGTTTGAAAAGCTGGAAACAAGGTTTGACTTTTGGAATTAGTGTTTCAGGAATGTTTCTAAAGAAAGTCCACTATTGAATGAATTAGATAGGTAGTTTGGAGGTTTGGAATTCTCTATCAAAATATAACAACCAGGAATGGTTGAATCCATCATTTTGGATAAAGAAAGAATTGAACCAGGCTTGCTGATAATCCCAGTAAGTAAAACACTAACAGTGAGTTATATTGGTATACAAGTATGGAGGGAAAAGGTCTTAACCTATGCAATTCAGAACCCCTTTCGGTTGGGTGAATGATTTTCTGAATTGTACAAGTTGAATAAGAAGGATGTGGGTTTTTGTCATCCTTTTGGAAATGTTTGAATTTAACTGAGCCAGTTATTTCCAAAACAGCTTTGTAAAAACTTTGGGGTTTTGAAATGTCCCATGATTTGAAAAACTAACCTTTTAGAAAAATTTTTAAAACTGCATTGGAGAGTTTTTTATAATAAAAACCTTCCTCCATGGTTAGAATGTTTTGAAATTTTATTTTTTTCAAATAGTTTGAGCTTGGCTTCAAAACTTGTTTTTCTTTCAAAACAATTTATGAAGAAACTAGTTTGAAAAACATTTGAGATAGGTTTTTTTACAAAAATCTCCATCTCTGTATTTTTGGAAATAATTCCTTTTCCTTTTCCTTTTCTAGAAGAAGATTAGGAAGAGGATTCTGTTTGGGCCAAAGGTTGAGAGGCCTGCGACATTACTTGGAGGGCTTGAACAAGCTTTGGAGATTGGGTGAGTTGTTCGACCTATGTTTGGATTCGGGCCTGCTTTTGGTCCTCAGCATCTTCTTTTTCTTAGACAATGTCCATCCAGAATTTTACTAGTTGGGCTAAAAAAGGTTTGGAAAGTTTTAGGACTGAGGATTGGGCCAGGGTTTGGTTTGGTGTTTGGGCTTGAATTTTATCCTCACTAGTGTTTGAGTCTTTTTCAGGGCCTTTGCCCTTGTCTACTTTTTTCTTTCTGGGCATTAGGACCTATTTTGAAGGAATTCCCTAGTTAGAAAATCGGGAATTGAGTTTGTATCTCCTTTTATATATTTAATTTCAAAATTAAATATAGAAAGGATGGCCTGCCATCGAGCAAAAATTTATTTGGAAGCAATATTTCAAACATCTTTTTGTAAAACTTCTTTTGCAGATTTGCAATCAATTCTTAAAAGAAATTTTTGGTCCAAAAAATCACTTTGAAATTTGGAAATGCATAAAACAATTGAATAAATTTCTTTTTTGATGGTAGAATAATTCTTTTGACAGTCATTCCAGTGTGTAGATGTAAACTGGACTATGCATTCCCTATTATTTTGAACTTGTTTTAGAATACCACCATATCCTAATTTTGATGCATCTGTCTCCACTATCTTAGGAGCTAAAGGATTAGCTATATGCAAACATGGAATTTCTAAAACTTATTTTTTGATGTATCTAACAATATATGTATGATGTTTAGACCATATAACTGGACTCTTTTTCAGTCTATCATGCAGAGGTTTTGTAAGACGGTTTATGTTTAGATAGAAATCTAAAACATAATTCAGACTTTCCAAAAATCTTTGCAATTGAGTTTTATCTAAAATTTTGTGAGGAAATTTCGATGCAAATGCAAGAGATCTTTCAATTGGAGCTATGGTTCCATGAGAAATGTAATGACCCAGAAAATGAACTCGAGTTTGGAAAATAGATATTTTGATTTAGAAACTACTAAACCATTTTTCTTTGTAATCTAGAAAAAGGTTTGTAGATGTTTGAAATGCTATTCTATTGAGTTTGAAAAAATCAAAACAACATCAATGTAAACAATATAGAATTTAGATACAGGATTGAAAAAGTCATTCATTATTCTTTAAAATTCTGAAGGAGTATTTTTCAAACTAAAAGGTTTTAGTTTCAATCATCTATCCAAACCGTTGGCCAGAATTTGTGTCTTCTATAATTAATTTATAAAAGGTATTAAATCTTACTTTCAAACTTGTTTTATTTTCTGTTTTAATTTGTTTAAGCATGCTTTGTGCTTGCCTTTCATAGGATATTGCACATCAGAAAAACTATACTACTATTTATGATGTGCTCTTACTCCTTCTTCTTGTGATTGTGTATGGTTACCTGTATGGACTTCCTCTGGGCCATACAATTTTATTTTGTTTGAGAATGATTACTTGTTTGGAGCATTCCTCTGGGTTGTTCAACTATGTTCTTATACAGGTTTCATTCATACTGCATTCAAACTGTTTTGTTTTTTTACTATTGATTCCTGCCTTGTGACCCTTATTATTCTGGCTGGTTTAACGAAGCAGTAATCATAAAAAATTTTATGATTTTTAAAATCTTCATCTAATCTTCTTTTGTTTTCTTTATCTCCTATTTACCCTCTTTCGATCTTGGTGTCTCTTGGTATCAGAGCCATTTGGGGAGGGTTGTTTTCTGCATGTTAACTATTCTGCATTTATTTTTAGGGGAGATAAATAGTAAAACCCTAATTTGTACAGTGAGTGGTAATGATACAGTGTAAGTCCCGTTTTGCATATGTAAGCTGTAGGGCAGTAAATCTAGTGGTCATATTCCTATTCAAACCAAAGTTTTAATGTTTTAATTTTTCAAAATGAATTTAGAAAATATTTTCTGTAGAAATCAATCTTTTTCAAACTCTTCTTTTACCTCTGATTCATCGGAATCCAAATGGGTAGTCAGTTCTGATGAACTAACTATTGACGATTTTTCCAAACATATTGATGACTGGGAAATTTCTAAGATTCAGAAAAAATAGATTTATGAACCTTCCAAACTCTCTTTTCTAAAAAATGATTTTACAATCAAAACAAAGGAAAGGAACATTCAAATTTCTAAACCTTTTGAAGAAATCCAACTTCTTTCTTCAAAATCTTTAAAAAAACATAGGGATCGTTCCTATAAATACATTCACATAGGCCTTGTTCAAGTAGGAATAAAACCTCTTACTCGAGAAGGTCTAGACACTTCGATCTTAGCAGTCCTCAGGGATGCTAGGTCCACAAACTTCTCTAATTCTTTGTTAGGTATGGTGGAATCTAGCCTTAATAAACGACCAGTCAGATTTAGTTGCTATCCAAACATAACAGTCTCTTTAAATGACAAAATATTTTAAAGAGCATTATTTTACAAATCAAGACTCATAATTATAAAATGCTTTCAGAATCAATTCCAATTACATTGATTTTTAGAGTCTATTGTAAAGTAATGGTTTCTGCTTTTGCAACCAAACACCTCAAATATTCTCCAAAAGGTGAAACCATCCTTCTTCAAACAGATTTATCAAAATCAAATGCTGCCATTCCCAGAACCATTCAATGGAAAGACATAAACTTACTTAAAGAATGGGTCTTAGAAGGAGCCACACAACCTCAGTCACTAAAAAGACTTGAGCCAAATACTAACCTAAGAAATGTTACCCAATTCTCGGATGGAAGAGTCAAACTAACTTTTGAAAGAAAATCTACCAGTTCTCAATTTTCTAATGAAGCCTCTACCTCTTCAACCATTGACTTAGGAAGAGCTTCACAACTTCCTTCAGTCATTTATGCTCATGCTCCTTATCCAAATAGACCACAAATACAAACCTATGTTCGGCCAAGGTTTTCAACTTCTGATTTACCTAGCTCTTCACTTAAAAATGTTGACTATCAAATAGCCATACTAAGACATGTTTATGATAGCCAAATTTCAAACTTTGAAGAAGATGAAACACCTACAGCCCCTTCTTCACCAACACCTTCTGCCATAACCCAAAACATTGCAGTAGAAATTAGCATTTTAGAAAAAGAATTTCAAATTGATAAAACTCTTTTACAAAAAGATTTTTATTCAAAAAAGAATGAGTTAAAGAAAATTGGTTCTTTCAAAACTTCTTGAAAGTCAAAGATGAAATTCAAGAAAAATATTATGCTTTCTGTAATGATTACAAAGTCCAAATTTGATTTTTTGATTGGTTTAAAATTTATGTACATCAAAATGACATTGTATATCCTTTGAAAAATTTAAAAATAAAAAGACCGTTAATCCAGTCAGAGTGAGAAACAAAAATCCTGAATGGAAGGTAGATGGTTAGATAGTCTAGTCTGAACACCCACCATTAAGGAATATTTCATTTTCTCACAGTGATTCAGAAATCTAAGCAGCTCCTTTCAAACTTCCTTAGGATGATGATTCAAGGAATTTAAAATACGTTGTCCTACAAAATAATTTTTTAATCAGTCATCTTCAAACAATAGGAAAATAGTTAACCAGGATTGAGAGTCAAGTTCAACATCCAATTGTTTTTCATTCTTCTACTGTTAGCTCTTCTGAGTCTATCAAACTTCCAGAATAAAAACTTAAAAATCCTATTTTCAAACCATTCCAAATTTCGAAATAGACTCAGCAACAAATTCAAACAAGCAAACTTGAGTTTGCTAAAGAAATGAAAGATCAACTGAGCAGGATTGAAGAAGGTTCTAGCTCAGAAACTTCTCGGGTTGTACCTGAAACTCCTCCTTTAAGAAGTATCAGTGCTATTAATCATACTGATAACTCTTCTGAAGAAGAAAGTCAAAATGAATTTCAAAATGAATAGCCAAATCAACTTAATTTTCAAGTCAATAGGTTAGATTGGTCAATCATTCCTAGGACTGTAGCAATGGCCCCTGACATAGTCAAACAGCCCAATGTCTATCCTCAGTCCCGATTTAATGCTTCTTCTGTCTATAAATGGAACCTAGACGGTATGAGTGAGTACCAAGTCTTAGGACTCCTTCAATAAATGACAATGGCAGCTAATGCCTACAAAACTCAAACTAGTAGTATGGACAAAGCCATAGCTGAACTCCTTATTGCTGGCTTCTCTGGAAAACTCAAGGGTTAGTGGGATTACCATCTAACCCAAGAGAAACAATTGCAGATCCTATCTGTAATTCAAACTTTTGAAGATGGCACTCCTCTTTTTGATGATCTAGGTAACCCAGTACAAGATGCTGTGTCTACCTTAATTTTAACCATTTTCTTACATTTCATAGGAGATCCAAGCCATCTCAAAGATAAAAATGCTGAGCTTCTTAGCGACCTCCGTTGTAGGAAACTAAGTGATTTTCAAACATATAAAAATACATTTCTAACTAGAGTCATAATTCTAGAAGACTCTAATCAGCCATTTTGGAAGGAAAAATTCCTTGCCAGTTTACCTAAATTATTAGGTGAAAAGGTTAAAAATACCATAAGAGCTTCTCATGGTAATTAAATACCTTATAATCAATTTATGTATGGTGAATTGATTAGCCTAACCCAAAATAAAGGGCTTAAGATTTATCAGGATCTAAAGCTATAAAAACATCTTAAGTGGCAACATAAGAAAACTAGACAGGATTTTGGATCTTTTTGTAAACAATTTGATTTCAACAATCCCATTGAAACAAAATCAAAATCCTATAATGGTCAATGTTCAAAACCTTATAGAAAATCCAAATTTCACAAGCACAAGAAATCTTTTAAGTCTTACAAACCTGACAAAGAAGACTACTATAAAAAATCTTCTTCATTAAGAAAAACTTCCAAGCCTTATAAAAAATCTTCAAAATCTTAATAGGAAATCCTATAAGAAAAATCTTAAAGACATTACCTGTTACAAATGTGGTAGGAAAGGCCACAATGTAAAATTTTGTCATGTTAACACTCGACTTCTTGAGTTAGGATTAGAGGATGAAGTTCTTTAAAAAAAATTTGCCCTTCTGCTTGAATCCTCTGAATCTAGCACTCCAAACAGGTTTGAGGATGAAAGTCCTCTCCAAATTCATGAAATTGTTACTTCATCAATGTCTAATTCAGACTCCTCTGAATCTGAAAAACCTTCCAAACATATTAATATGCTTACAAAAGATTAAGAAACACTCCTCGAAACCATTAAGCATATTAGTGATTCCAAACTTCAAAAGGAATTTCTTGATAAACTTCTTAAATCTTTAGAAGAAAAATATATTGAAACTCCTTCCGCATCTTCTGTTTTACCTTCTACTTCCGAGAATAGTTATAACCTAATAACTATTCTTGAAAAAGGAAAGAAAAACAAAGTTCATGTTGGTACACTTCAGGATCTCTAAAAAGAAATCAAAAACATTAAGTTCGAACTAAAAGAACTTAAAGCCAAACAATAACGAGACTCTAAAATTATTCAATCACTTGTTTCTAACAAAAATTTGATGTTTCAAGTTCTAATTCAAAAGACCCTAAAGGTCCTTCTGAACCACAAAACCTAGGATGCCTAGAAGAGGATCCAAAAATTCTAAAAAATTACATAAATGTTTTAAGAGAAATTACTTCTCGAAAATATTTAATCTAACCAAAAATTGTCTTCTCAAATGATTTTGAATTGGACACAATTGCATTATTTGATATAGGTGTTGGTTTAAGTTGTATCAGATATGATTTAGTTCCAAAAAGATTTCATTAGAAAATGAAAGAAAAACTTGCAGTTGCAAACGATTCTGAACTGACCATTGGTGGCAAAGTGGAAGCCTCAGTGGTTACAGGAAATGTTACATTCAAGAATATTTTCATTTTTCCAAAAGATTTGCATTCAATGGTCATATTAAGGACTCCTTTCATTAATTTAATCACTCCCTATAAGGTCAATGAACAAGGAATTTATTTTAAAGCAAGAAATTAAAAATTGGTTTTTCTTTTTATTAAAAAGCCCAAAAAGAGAAATTTGAATTTAATTAAAGCTCATTCTATTTACAATTTCAGAATTAATGCATTGATTAAAGTCAAATTAACGCATCTGATGCACTTGCAATAAGATGTAAATTTTCAAAGAATTAAAAATGAACTTCAAAATGATTTTGTAAAATAAAAAATTTCTGATTTCCAAAAACAAATTGAAAATAAGGTTTGTTATGATCTTCTAAATGCTTTGTGGAGCAGAAAACAACACAGTTGATCTGCTCTATAAAAATGATTTTAATGAACGTCAGATTCCAACCAAAGCTCGACCTATCCAAATGAATGAATCCTTAGAATAACATTGTAGGGATGAAATTTAGGATCTAGAGTCTAAGCGTCTGATTTTAAAAACTCGTTCTTCTTGGTCTTGTGCTGCTTTCTTTGTCAATAAAAATAGTGAAATAGAAAGAGGTACTCCTAGGCTAGTAATCAATTACAAACCTTTGAATAAAGCTTTGAAATGGATTCGCTATCCTATTCTAAACAAAAGGGATTTGCTTCAAAAACTTCATTCTGCTTTGATTTTTTCTAAGTTTGATATGAAATCTGGTTTTTGGCATATTCAAATCCATCCAAAAGATCGGTATAAAACTACATTCACATTTCCCTTTGGACAGTATGAATGGAATGTTATGCCTTTTGGTTTGAAAAATGCTCCTTCAGAATTTCAATGAATAATGAATGACATTTTCAATCTCGTATTCAAATTTTGTGTTGTTTACATTGATGATGTTTTGGTTTTTTCAAACTCAATTAAATAACATTTCAAACATCTGCAAACCTTTTTCCAGATTATAAAGAAAAATGGTTTAGTAGTTTCCAAATCAAAAATATCTCTTTTCCAAACTCGAGTTCATTTTCTGGGTCATTACATTTCTCATGGAACCATAACTGCAATTGAAAGATCCCTTGCATTTGCATCTAAATTTCCTGATAAAATTTTAGATAAAACTCAATTGTAAAGATTTTTGGAAAGTCTGAATTATGTTTTAGATTTATGTCCAAACATAAACCATCTTGTAAAACCTCTGTATGATAGACTGAAAAAGAGTCCAGTTGCATGGTCTGATCATCCTACAAATATTGTTAGACAAATCAAAAAGCAAGATTTAGAAATTTTATGTTTGCATATAGCTGATGCTGTAGCTCCTAAGATAGTGGAGACAGATGCATCAGAATTAAGATATCGTGGTATTCTAAAATAAGTTCAAAATAATAGGGAATGTATAGTCCAGTTTACATCTGCACACTAGAAGGACTGTCAAAAGAATTATTCTACCATTAAAAAATAAATTCTTTTGATTGTTTTATGCATTACCAAATTTCAAAATGATCTTTTTAACCAAACATTTCTTTTAAGAAATGATTGCAAATTTGCAAAATAAGTTTTACAAAAAGATGTTGAAAATATTGCATCCAAACACATTTTTGCTCGATAGCAAGCCATCCTTTCTATATTTGATTTTGAAATTGAATATATAAAAGAGATACAAACTCAATTCCTGATTTTCTGACTCAGGAATTTCTTCAAAATAGGTCCTAATGCCTAGAAAGAAAAAAGAAGAAAAGGGAAAAGGCGCTACAAAAGACCCAAACACTGGTGAGGATAAAATCCAAGCCCAAACACCAAACCAAACACTGGCCCGATCCTCATCCCAAAAACTTTCCAAACCTTCTTCAGCCCAACCAGTAAAATTTTGGATGGACATTGTCCAAGAAGAAGAAGATGCTGAGGCCCAAAAGTAGGCCCAAATCCAAACATGGGTTGAACAACTCACCCAATCTTTAGATCTTGTCCAGGCCCTCTAAGCAATGTCGCAGGCCTCTCGGCCTTCGGTCCAAACATAATCCTCTTCCTAATCTTCATCTAGAAAAGGAAAAGGAAAAGGAAAAGAAATTATTCTGTAAAAAACCCATCTCAAATGTCTTCCAAACTAGTTTCTTCACAAATTGTTTTGAAAGAAAAGAAAGTTTTATAGCCAAGCTTAAACTATTTGGAAAAAAAATGAATTTTCAAAACATTCTTACCATGGAGGAAGGTTTTTATGATAAAAAACCTTCCGAGGCAGTTTCAAATTTTTTTTCCAAAAGGTTGGTTTTTCAAACCATGGGACATTTCAAAATTCCAAAGTTTTTACCAAGCTATTTTAGAAATAATTGGCTCAGCCAAATTCAAACATTTTAAAAAGGATGAGAAAAACCCACATCCTTCTTATTCAACTTGTATAATTCAAAAAATCATTCACCCAACCGAATGGGGTTTTGAATTGCATAGGTTAAGATCTTTTCCTCCAGACTTGCATACCTATTGAAGGAAAGTGTGTGTAGAGGAACAATAAAAATGCGGAATTTAAAAATTTTCATTGCATGCAACATTTGCATCAAACACAAAACACTTTTATGCCCATAGATCATATCACATGCACTCTTACATAGCTAAACTTGCATAATGAACAATATACTATCAATATGTCAACCAAGTCATGCTTCCAAAAATAAGACCTAGCAACTAAGAGATATAGTAACACTTACATAACTCCTTAGTTGGTAGCACGCTTGTTAAGCTTTGGTTGGTGTTGATCTACAAGCTCCAAGCTCCCCAATTGTGAAGCCTCTAGCTT